>FIZU01045763.1:0-27138 GCA_900064475.1 Pseudococcus longispinus
GGTGCAATCAAAATTTTTGTAATAACCAAAATTATTCCCAGGATCTTAATCTACAACTTTTATTTGAAAATTTTTTCGATTGGAGCCTTGGGTACAGCGATAGGGAATTTTTTTAAAAACGGGGGGGGGGTGAAATCTCGGAAAAAGGCCGGACCCTAAAAAATTAATTTTCATTGTTTTTTCAAAATTTTCACTTCAAAATGAAAAATGTCCGCATCTAAACCACAAACATATAATAAAACGTTTTTTAAAAAGTGCACTTTCCCCTTTTTTCAAAAATATCTTCCAATGAGTCAAAATAAATCATTATGGAGTATTTTCGACTCAAAATATGCGTTTTCATGTTTTTAAGAGTTTTCTAGCTTTGATCAAGTTGCCCTCAAGAACATTTCATTTGAAATTTCAATTTAAGGAATTTCGAAAATTATCAGGAATTTCGAAAATTATCATGAATTTTACGAAAAATATCACAAGTTTGATGTAAATATTCTACGTTTCATAAGAATTATGTATATTTACTCGTACGTGCAAATTTTATTCGATAAGTATTATGGATTTACGTAATTACATATTTCAGTTTCCATAGAAATATTCTAGGTTTCATTAGAGTTACGAAATGCATTTTCGTGGAAGTTTCATAATGAATATCCACAAATATTGTAATTTTACGAATACATCAATTTCCAGGAAATATCTAGATATAAGTGCATTCAATCTAATTTTGATAATAATTTTTCATGGAAGTAGTAAAGTGTTGAAAATTGTCTCATTGAACTCAAAATTTGATAAATTGCAAAAATAACTTGAATATTTTTGATAGGATGTTACAGCAAAAAATATGTGGTGAAATGATGAAATTCTAGCCCTAATGATGACAATTTCAACATGACTATGTTGTTGGGTTTGGGGGTGGATCAGAAAAAAGAACTCAAAAAAGTGTTCCATGATATTTTAATCAAAAAAGTCATCAACAGATTACTTCTGTTTCTTGGAAGCCTGACAAAATATTAAAGTGACAAAATTTGAGAAAATACACAAATTTGAAAAATTGACATTAGTAGGTTTTGCCAAGTTTGTTAGTTTTTTTCAAAAAAAATAGCTACAGGAAGCCTTCGAGAGAATTTGTTGGATTTTTTTTATTTTTGTCGAGTTTTTTTTGTGTTATCATTTTTTTTTAACGTCAACATTTCCTCTGTTACAACGTTCTTTTTTCTGGGAAAAGCTTGCTAAATATTCAAACCTTTTTTCTCCTTTTTTTTTTAGAAAATTTGGAAAACTTTGCCCATTTCTCTAAATTCAAAATTGAAAAAAAATTCAGTTGGCTTGGAAAATGGGCCAAAATTTAATAAGTTGAAAATATTTCATTTTTAACCTCTCCTCCCAGGCTGGGTCCTCCAATCTGCTAACCTCAGTTCTTCTCTGCCTCAAGTAGAATTATAAAAAATTATACTCAATTTCAATTTCCTAATCTTAACATGGAAAATAGATCTCATCAAATATAAACATAAACGTAGAACATTTTGGGCACTTTCATTACGGGGTGGAAAAGGGAGGGGTGTAAATTCTAATGCAAATTAAAAATTTGCCGATACCTATTAAAAGGATCGTTTTCATCAGAAAAATGAAACAAACCACAGGCAAAAAATTCAGTTCGAATTACACCAAAAATGAAAAATAATCGAAGACATTGTATCAATTTTTCAAAAAAACATAAAAATTAACCGGATAAGTTTTTAACAAAAAAAAAAGAAAAAAAAAAGAATATTTCACCTAATTTGGTTCAAAATACCACGTTTACAGGGGTAATTTTGGATCAGTAATTAAAAACATCAAAAAGGGCGGAAAAAGTAACCATTCGAGATTCCTGTAAATATTTAAAATGGAAAAAAAAACGAGTTATGAAGAGCTGACCTGTCATTTTAAGGTACAACGTGTAATTTAAAGAGTAAAATACCGATAAAAAATTCACCCTTGGTTTCCCCAATATTTACGATAGAAAAAATTTGTAATTTTGAAGGTTGACCGAGAGATAGAATGGGGAGAGGGGTACTTCTTCGTCAACATATCAACAATGCTTTAATAGGATTTCAAAATAATTCATCAATACGTTTTCTTTTACGATTAAAATGAATATCATTCAGGATATGAATAACTATTTCAATTTTCGTGTAGATGGTAAAGGGGGTGCTTCAGACCATAGCTTTTGGATGCCTCAAAAATTTCAAAAAAAAATCTCACTAAATTAAATTAAATCAATTAAATGGTCAAATGCCAATAAAAAAATCACTCATACTTACATAAATTTCTGACAATAAACAAATTATTGATTTTTGATCGCAAGATATACTCTAAGAGCCTCTATAGATATTTTTATTTCAGCATTCAAATGTCCCATACAAAAAAAAACACATTTAAAAACTTATCTCCAAAATTACTCGTATATCAAAAAACTCCACCCGAACTCGACGCAAAAGATTGAAAAAAATTACACCCGATATTTTCACTTTCGATATGACGACAATTTTCAAACATTTAACGGCGTGGTGTGGGTTGACGAAACATACGATGACAGTTATTTCGTCCGGTCGACCTAATTTCCAAAAAGCTCCATTTTCAACTTCCGAATTGCATTTAATTCTTACACACGTTGGTCGTTATCAAAAAAACCCATAATTATACCTCGCCAACCGACAACCTTCATCTCATCCACCTCATCGCAAACTTGGAAAAACAACGAACCTGAAATCGCAGAATAGAGCTCATCAAATTTTGGAGGAAAATACAACACGTTGGAGCCCCCACAGATACAAGGCGTTCGCGAAAATCCGCATGATGAACTCGAAAATGATTAAAATACCCATTTCACTATCGCGTTCTTCGAAAATTAGACATATCCGACGACTACGCGATTACAAAACCGGAACGTAACGTGTAAATAATTCGTTGATATGAAAACGTACCGAGTAGTGGGTAATTTAATGATAAAAATTCACTCCAAACTGAACTAATAAAGTACAAAACGAGAATCCGCGGATGAAAAAAATCCACCGAACCAATAAGCACCACCCGATTGATAAACCTCATCAAATAAAATAACGGAATCGAACATACCATAGGGTACAACACACGAGTTCAAGAACCAGCACTACAGGAACACCCTCGAAATCCAGGGAAAAAACCATCGACCACGGAAAAAAGTCAGAAAATTCGCCCGAGACCGCGAACACGACAAAAACCACCGACTCCAGTTCTGCATGCAACGCAGCGAACAACAAAATACTCGTAATTAAACCATCGACAATAAAAAGCACTCGAAACTGCACGCAGCCAAATGATGTAGTCGTATTTCCCACGAAAACGAATACGAATACGAATCCAGTTGTACAAGACAACAACTACCGATGCAAAGTGTACAAGTGCATTAACGTTATCATCATGCAAACCTACTTTTTTCGGCAGGTCCATTACCTGTATATACCTCTGGAACTAAAACGTGGTACGGAATGGCGGTAGGAAACGCAACATTATGCTCTTGATCATGTTGCAACGTTTTCTTTTTTTCCTCTCCTTCGCGCCGAGCTCGTGTTTATTATTCGAATACAGTTCGCCATTATCGTTTCATTTGCACATGCACACACCGCGATGCGATGATGGCGATACATAGTGAAACGACGCCGAGGAGAGGCAAAAAAAAAAACATTCGCAGAAGAGGGGAACCGGCAAAGAATATAAAATACGATATGCAGTGAGATCGCTGCAAGAGGAATTTCACACAAACTACGACGCAGTCGCCGTCGACGCCGCGCCGCCCTGCGTCGTACTCCCAATCTCAATCAACCTTTCGTGAAAGTCATTTTTCGCGTTTTACGTAGGTACCTCCATAGGTAAGGTACTCTTTCGCGGTGCATTTGAGTCCGCGGCCGGCCCGCGAGCAGGCGACGAAGAGAGTTGCATTATTTTCGGAACTCCCGTCTCCCCTTGGCCATGGCCCATCCGTACTTCGGGCCAACCACGAGCGACCAACATAACTAAGTGGAAAAAAAATTAGGACAAGCGCAGCCCGGCAACGTAATTGCATATACATACAACGTACGACGAACGCACAACGTCGTAATATCTTCATACCACACACAGTTGCGTGTGCACACGGGAAAGTTAGCATAGCAACTGTTTACCTCACTAAACGCAGCACCTAGCGTCGTAAAAATGCAAGAATCGTATTCCGCATCGAGCTAAAAATTTACGTATACGTATCTACATACTTTATACGAAATCGTCAAAAAAAATTACGCCATGTTGGATCTGCATAATGCGAGCAAACGGTACGAAAAGCGGTGACGCATTCGGGATCGTGGGGGTTTCACGTTTTGATTTTGCGGAGAGTCGTTCTGAAATACCATTTTTGTCTTGAAATAATTGCTGGAAGGGGTGTTCGTGTTTCAGTTTTAATCTAGTAGGGCCAACTTGATTACCTCAAGTTTTCTAGGTTTTTTAAAAAATGCCGCTTGTTCATGTTTCAGTTTTAATCTAGCAACGTAGGGCCACCTTGACTATCTCAAGTTTTCTAGGCTTTTCAAGAAATGCCGCTTGTTCATGTTTCAATTTCAATCTAGCAACGTAGGGCTAATTTGACTAACTCAAGTTTCCTAGGCTTTTCAAGAAATACCGCTTGATCATGTTTCAGTTTTAATCTAGCAACACGTAGGGCCAACTTGACTATCTCAAGTTTCCTAGGGTTTTCAAAAAATGCCTTTAGCATTCATACTTCATAGTAGTAGTAGACTCTCCAACGGTTAGCACAGTCAAATTAGATGTTTGTACGGGAAGAAATCCGTTGAAAGAGCTTTTTGTGAAATGGGGTGAGTCCTGAGTACCACTATCGCCCTGATGAACATACTAAAAGTCCTCACACCCAAGTGGTGTGCTATCTTAGAAAAAGGAATTGATCCTCGAAAAAAGGTACAGCATTTGAGTGAAAATTAGTTACGTACACAATCAGTACATCAAATTTCTCACATAAACAGTTCTATACATTTTTCTTCTACGATTCGTAGTTAGATCACAAAACACCCTAAAAGTTGAGCCTCTTTCGCAATCAATTTAAAATCACTAGTGTTTCAAGTGAAAGTTGCACAATTATTTGCTCTAGATATGCTGAAATATTGTTATGGTTGATGCATCGCAACTCAAATTCAACTTTTATCTCCTCTTCCCCTTTGTATGGCACCCCAACCATCAACATGGCACCTCAAGTTTGTATATTGAAGCATTCTATATAGTGTGTTTTGAATGAAACCATTTTTTTGTGTGCAATAGGTACAGAATGCAATCTAATGAACATGCCAAGAGTCCCCACCCTCAGTAGTGGCTTTGTCGAAAAAAAAAAGGGACGGACCTTCGAAAAATTTGGATTTTTGTGTTCATCTCAGGGGGGATTAGAGATGGGCAGTGAGAAGTAAAGTAAAGTACTTTACTTTACCGGTAATGGGTGAAAAGTAAAAAGTATCGGTAAAGTAAAGTGCAACAATTTTTCATTCTGCATCATTGAGTGACATAATGATTGACATCTACTTTTTGTGCTGGTGACATTGGTACACTTGATTTATAATTCTGCCGGACCGTTTATTAATAATATCAATTTCTTAATTTCAATCTTGTATTTAAAATTGTAAAAAAATTAAGTTTTGAGTACGTTTTTGTTGATATTAATGCCAGAATACCTTCAGCAAGTTGAAAAATACTCCTGGGATATTGTAAAATACTGTTATTAATGATAGAAGCATGAATGTTGGTATGATCAACGTTGAGACCAAAACAAAATTTCAGAGGATGGAAGCCCTCTTCAAGTTCCCATAAAAAGCATGGGTGGGGAACTTTTGAGATACAGCAACCCTTATGTAACAGAGGTGAACAATTTCGACGTTTATGGGGTTTACTATACATATTCAGATTTCAGACTTCCTTAAACACAAATATGTAATTAATTACTTTCAACATCCGATCGCGAAAGTGCCCCAAATTTCGAATCAAAAAACCCCTCATTTGACGCAAATTACAAAACATACGTAAAAATTGAGGTTTTCCGCCTCTATATCAAAGGGAGCAGTCTGACACGAATTTTCATTAAATAAGATATATAAACATGCATTCGAGGTCCTAATACTCATACTTCCATTTTTGAAAGCAGAAGGTGCCGCAATTTCCTAAATTTTGTCGATTTTTCATGTTTTTTATATGTTTTTGGATCTGAAGATCTCTGATCGAAATATGAAGACTTTTGAACCATTAAAAATCGCAGCTGAGACAACTAGAGAACTTGAATAATAAAACTAAGTATATTTGAGCACTCTCTGCTCCCAAGTGGCATGCTAGGGAGCCGCACTTTTCATAAGTCATTAAAATGGCGATTTGTACCACCTTAAATATAGCAGATAGGCAAAATTCATACATAATCTTAATGGTAGTGATGATAAAGATCTACAAAATAGGTTTCATTACAAATTTGGTACAGAATTGTACGACTTTGTAAATGCTTTAGTGCCTTCAATTTGGCAGATAGGCAAAATTTGTATATAACTTATTTTGTAGATCTTTATTATCACTACCAATAAGGTTATGTGTGAATTTGGTCTATCTGCTATATTGAAGGCGCTCCACAGCACCGAATATCAGTTAGTGGAAAGTGTGGCTTACTGCTTGAGCGAAGTAAAAAAAATAAACAATGTTCAAAAGAAGAAAAACTGGCCAAAATTCGTATTTTTAGCAAATTTGAAGAAAAACTTGATATTTTTTCTCAGCAGTGGAAGGGAGGGTGAACCCAAAAAACCTTTATGTAAAGTAGATACACCATAACACCACAGCGAGAAAAACATAAATTTTGAATGAAACGAGGAAGCTTCCTTTGATCATTGTGAATACAAAGTGGCCCGAAAAATGATAAAAATTTAGATTAAAAAAACCATTCTCAGCGAGAAATACGTTTAAATGCAGATCAATATACTAGAAAAATGAAATCGGCATCCCCTCTCCTCCACTTCCCACTGTTCCAATTCAGAAATATCAAAAATCATTATTTTTTCTTAGAAAATCAATATTTATGAATCGAATTCATTAATTAGCCTTCTGCGAAGAGAAGGCAATTGATCATTTTCGATGTGATAACAACTTTAATGAAGACAATAATCAACGTGTTATCAGCTGGGCCAGAGGTACAGTTGGCATAAGTTTTTCAATTCGCAATGCATCTCTTTTTTACAATCGATAAAAATTTAACCGATTTTACTACAAAAAAAAAAAAAAAAATCGAGATGAATCCAAAAAAATTGCATTTGCTCTGTGAAATAAGGAAATGAAATTGTAATTCGGGTTATCAAAAACTGTTTGATTTTAAAATGTTTTTTTCAGTCTCCTGATTAAGCACTAAAAAGCCTCCAAACCTCACCCCTTGGCAAGTCCCCCAAATGTCGACTTAAACAGCTCAAAAGGGAATATTGCAATGAAAGAACCGAATCCAAACGAAAATAAGAGCAAAAGAGAACGGAATAAAAAAAAGCTTTCAGAACGAAATAAGAATCGAAATCAAAAAAACCCTTACTCGAAAAAGTCTTAAATCATAGTTGATATTCAACTTGAAAATTTAAATTAAAACCCTTTTCAAATCAGGAAATAATTTTCAACTATAAATTTTCACTGCAATTATCATTTTAACCTTCACAATATTTTGAGTGCGATATTTCATTTTTTTGACCACAAGAAAAAGGGGCAAAGAGGGACCAGGCACTACGTTTGTAAAATTCCCCTTATCATAATGTCCTCGAATTCGAGTAATAAATTTTTAAAAAGTTTCAAAATGAAACAAATTTGATAATTTTACAACGAAATTGTATTTCATTTCCTAGAAAGTAAATACGTACCAGATAATGGGAGTTCTGCTCAAAATTGAGGAAATACCGCCCCCACAACATTTGCTCTCTCAAGTGTGAGTTATTACTTATTTCTAAAAAAATTTTAATTAAAAAAGTTTAACAATGTTAATGAGAAATTTAAATTTTGATAATCGTGATATTCAAATTTTTTTTCTACCTTACAATTTACAAAAACATCAAAGAAAAATATTCGCCATCCCATCCCCCCGTTCCGCTTCGAGTACTCCGAAAATATTATTTCACGTGAAATGCATCCAATTAATGCATAATTCGTAAAAACTAATATAACAAGTTTTTCACCCAAAGTCTACTCTCTTTCGAACACAATAATGAAGGTATTTTGAGGTCAATTGTGGTTCGTGTGTATTTTTAAATTTGAAAATTAATTTTCTATTGTGCATTATTTGAATGCGTTCATTTTCAACCTGAATTCGTCCTCTTTCAGTCGTTTTTTGGTTCACCTTCAAATTAAAAAAATTTGTAGCAGTAAAAAAACAAATAAGCAGTTTCAGAAAAAATAATGTTTAAAATTTTTTAAAGTTTTAAACCTTGGCGATCCTTATTGAGATATGCGCCAGTTCGATATTTTTTTCAAGTAAAAGTTCTGCGAATGTAAATTTTTAGAGCTCCTTAAAATCTAGAAAAAATGTCTCAAATGGTTTAGTAGGTAAGTTAGGTATCTAATACACGTATTAATCTCAAAAAAACGACACGATCCGAGGAAGGAGGGAGAGGGGTTTGAAATTTCCTATCGTATTGTTTCGAAGTATGGATGCAGCTGTTAAACTACCTTCGTCCAACTGTCGAAAAAAAGGGGGAAAACATTCACACAATGAAAAAATACCTATTTTTCAAACCATCGCGTTCGGAATTTGAAAAAAAAATCATAATTTTTTCCAAACGCAGCAAATAAATCATCAATGCTGAAAACCCATCATGTCAAAAATCATCAACGTTGGAAACACTGGCAATCTACCTCGTACAATTTTAGAACCACTGAAGTATGCACCTTGCATTATATACTTTGATAGGCCTACGATTGCATTTCGGCTTTTGGGAGAAATTTAGCATATATTTTTGACCAATTTCCACTTCCAGAGTCACATATCCGCATCATTTTCATCATTTGAAACACACAGAATGCAAAAACCCTCAAAATTTGGAGAAAGGGCCTTATCCTCGTAAAGCCCTTTTTCGCCATTAAAGCCCTTATTCCTTGAATCAGTTAAATTTACCCGTATACTACCGAATTAAATCATCGTACATGTCAAAACGGGCGGAGACGCCGAGATTGGTGAAAAGAAAAATTAATACGGCAAAATATCAAAGAGTAATTATTCTTTACATTCGTAAACCTCGCGTAACCATTTTTACAAAAATATCGAAAGTTATTCGCCGGCAAAGTTTCTTTCTTTCTTTTCTTTATTTCTCATTATCTAAATAAACAACCGAATGACAAAAAAAAATCCCTACTTTGAAGTACGATTTTCGACCTTTTTACTTTATTACATTTTAATAAAAATAACGTACCGAAAAAAAGATCTAGAAAGAGGGAAAAAATCGTCGATTAATTTAAACCTTTGGCAAGGAAAAAAATTGGTCGAATTACGTAATACGACGTAGTCGGAAGATAAATTCACGGATGGTAAATAAATGAGAAAAAAATTTCCCTTTTTTACGAGGAAAAAATTCCTTTTCACTACAACCTGCTGAGAAAAGTATTCGAGAATTAGCATGCTACTTAGTTCGCTATCGCAAGTGAAATCAAATTAAATACATCATTCGAGACTGGCCGATAATCACTTATTAATTCTAGAGCAATTATTGTACTATTTCGACCAATCAGCTTAATTCATCGTTTAAAAACCGAGTCGAGGTTTAATTGCAACTATGCAATGAAATTTATAGATGCTTTGAAAAAAATATACTAATCAGATTAGAAAGAAGCGATTAAACGAGATCGGAAATTAAATCGATACATCGCAGATGTTTTAATCGAAATATTACCGCCGTATTGCACATTTTTTTCCAACTAATAAATTTCATTTCCAGTACAATCCGAAGACATTTTCGGTCGAACAGTACGAAAAAAAAAATAGATCAACTCGAGCATACGTCGGATTAAAAATATTCGAACGAGTATTATAAAATTCTATACTATTTATCTTTACGTGCGTCGACAATTTCAAGGATTTCAATTTCAACCGCACTAGCAAACAAATAACTCGATTATCGTTTCATTTTTAGGCGCTGCAATTTAAATTTTCGGCCACTAAAAGGTCAAGTACAAAGATACATGTTTAACAAAAGTCAATTATTAACGAAAATAATCGAGTAAAAAAAATTATTAACTAATTCACCGAAAATTTCACGTGAAATTCGAATTTATAATCACTTATTACCAATATATTCAATAGCATGCAACGAACAAAGTCCTAGCGTCTTATCAAAAATCACCAGTTTCACAAATAAAAGCGGTAGGCGCAAGCATACAATGTAAAATGGGTGTTCATTTACCTATATTACGATACTTGCAAGTTTATATTCACCAGCGAAACGAAAATTTCGAAATCTAAACCATACTACGTTCTTCCACCAAGTTTTAAAATTTAATTTCGGTGCAATAGTTGAAAAAAAAAACGAAAGCAGTCACGTAGCCTTAGTTTTTTTCATTTTATACGACATAGTATTTATAAGTAGTGATAATAAGTTTCAACTAAGTAGTGGAAAATATTATCAAAGTGTGTTCGAAAAAAAGCAACAAAACAGAATTTACGACTTTGCAAAAGTAGGTAATTACGATTGACGTGAACTTTCCTCGACGTATCACGGGTACTAAACATTTTACATACACATGAACAACACTCATTGGCTGGTTTCCTTTACAAATTCATTTCATATTTTCCAAAAACTGACTAACTGTAATGTATCAATATTCGTGCTCGTAATCAGCGATTTCAAGGAAACGAAAAAAATAAAATACAATATACCAATGTCACTGGTACCGTTGCGATAAGCTCGTTGGAAAACGCAATACAAAGAAAATGCATCGAAATTTCCAACACCCGAACGTTCGGATATTACTACATTGGTATCGAATATAGCCCGAAATGACTCGGCGAATTTCAAAGAAAATTGCAAATTTCGACGCCAACGATGACATGTTGCAATTGAATGGAAAATTGGAACATCATATTGAAACCGGGGTAGCGTCACAATCGAACAGATGCATTGTTTATGTTGGCATGATATATCATAATAAACATTAGGAATATAATCGAAGATACGATGGTAATTCCCATACTCACAAAACGAATACCGCCAAAGTGTGGAAAACATAAGGTGAATACTTATCATGCAGCATTGCAACCACCACATAATCGATAATCATGATATGAAAGCGAAACGTACACCTCAACATGTAAACAAATTTAATACCCACCGTATTGATTTAAACGAAAGAACGCCTATAATTACGTATCAACTATTTACGACGGAAAAATTACAAATTTATAACCATTCTTAGCACCTATCACAAAACGCATGGGTTTATTTACATTCGCTGCACAATACACTACCATAGTACGAATGATAGTAAAAACACAAACACATTAAATACCTAGAAACCAGCCACACCAACTGATAATGTAAGTGAAAAATGCAAAAATCAAAAGCGATAATGATAAAAACTCACTTACATAAGAATATTTCTACCGCAGCGATCGGTTATTTAAATGTTAGCGTAAAACAAAATAATTCACCATCGGTTTTTGCAACAAAATTGTGTAAATAATATATGCGCAAAAAATTCGCGTGCAACCATTTTAACAAGATAAAAACTGCAATCGCATTACGAACAGCGATTCGAGTTTGCAGCTCGCAATATGCTGAAACACGCCTATTATATTGTAAACGACGAACAACTATTCAAACAATAAATTAGATTTGTAATTTTAAAGAATTAAGAAAATAAATTAATCACAAATTTACCTTTCAGGGTTCCCTGCGCAATTCAGTTAATTCCTTCTTGTCCCATAAACACTTCGCATTATATATTTATTTGCCCGTGCGATCTTACGCTTACCGGAAACGCAAATATGCACCATGAGAAACTCAGCTATCCGGTCGAAAAATACGCGCGCCTAATTTACGCTAAGTTATCGATGCTGAGATTCTTTACGTTGGTTTATTTTCTAAAGAAATTGTACTTTGAATAACGATTACGAAAAATTCAACAAATTAATTATTCTGCCCGAAAGTTCTCGGAAAATTACGCAGAAATCACAACATGTCCAAAAGACAAAATCTAATAATCTAAGTTTATCATACTTTATTATTTATGGCTCTCTCTATTACAATAAAAACCGAACTAACATAATAAAAAGCATAGGTTATTTTCTATGGTTATTTCGTTACTTCAACAGCCTATCTTTCGATTCCATAAATTCATGATCGCCATGCCATAAATTCGAAATGATAAAACGTTGAACCAGCAAATTTATCCTAGTCAACAATACCCATTTTCTAATTTCAAAATTTTTGTTTTTTTATTTTTTTTTTATTTTTCTTCTATGGTCGAATTGACTTGAAAGTTTGAACTTTGAAAAATTAATTTGCATTTCATAAAGTTATGAATTTTTTAATTACTCGGTACTGTGTGGGTCTGTCAGTCTCTGTCTAAAGTATAGTCAAGCTCTTTGATACATGAATTTATATGATCTACTGAGGAAAAAATAAAAATATTGATGTACCTACTTGATCTATTTCAAAATTGGAATCACCGATCGAAAAATTTTCTCTTTCCTTTAAGAGCAATAAATTCTCAAAAATATAAGTATATTCGCGAAACGTTAATAAGTAATCAAGGTATTTTAGTATTTGAAAATAAATCTACTAAGAAACTATAAATTCATGAAATTTGCAATATTTCAATTTTCAAAATTATCATAATTGCCAATTGAGAACCGGTAATTTTTGTGTATCAAATAGATAGAGTAGTATTAACTATTAAAAGTTCATAAAATGTCATAGGGGTAACGGCCCAGTTATTTTACCCCCTTAAGCTGACTTTTCGATATTTTTCGACATAACTCCAAACTTTACTCCAAACCTAATACAGCTAGGAAAAAACGAAATGAGTAGCTTGTTGGAATCAGCTTAACTTTCTTCACATAATTTCCAATAGAAATTAATTTTTCAGCATTATTAGGCCCCGAAAAAATTTACATGCGAAAAATCGTGGGTTCACAGGTTTTTACCCCCCCCCCCCCCTCTCCATCCAACTTCCAAACTAATGCAGTTAGAGAAAAAGTGAATGTTTCGTTAGAATCAGAGTAACTTTCTTGATCATTTCCCATTGAAACCAATTTTTTAACATGATAATTTTATTAATTTTGAGAAATATGTGGGGGTAAAAAAAACTATGAGAGGGTAAGGAAAACCGTGCCGTTACCCCTGCATATTTCCATTTAAAGGTACTTACCTTCCCAAGAGAATTATTTCGAACATATGTTTTAAAAATTTGAATCAAAATTTATTGAAATCCGCTGAAAATATTCTGTAGTCTTAATTAGTTCATTTTCCTTTTACCTAGTCAAGTTTTGAAAAAAAAAATTATAAATATGAAGTGTTCGTGTGTAATATCATGCTTAGGACTTAAGTACATGTGTAACAGCGTTAGATATATGATAAAATGTTCACAAATAAGAATGTTCAAATTTTTCAACTTCCCGGCCATAAGAAAAATGATTGGAGAAAAATATTCAAGAAAGTGAGATTGGGTATGGTATTTTTATTATATTTTTAATTTAATTTTTGTAATTTTTAATTCAATTTTCAAATTTTCAAACGTTTGAGAATTTTTTTAAAAAAACTTTTAAAAAAATGTAAAAAATCCATAAAAAATCACTCTTTTACTCATATTTACTACGTATTTACTGGTATTTACCCGTAAACGATGCTGGATCGAGATTTGAATAAGCCGAAAGTGCAAAAAAAGTAAGTTTAATTTTTTTTGTAAATTTTTTCAATTTTTCGAAAGGACGTCGGAGGTTATCAGTTCTTTTTTACTTTTTTGTTAAATTTAACTTAACAAATTGGTGTCGGTAATATTAATTAATCGGATTAAATTGTGATTGTTACATTAGTCACATTAACAATGCTTTCGGTAGTACAGAAAACTCCCAATTTGGCCAATACCCTAAAAGCTACGTCCTATGTCGTACCAAATATTGCTGTGCCACCAAAGGTAATCCCACCAAAACACGAAGTTGCTTCAGCCTATGTTCCTGAACAATATCTTACCCTTAATAAATTGAAATCAGCTTTACCTTATGGAATCGGAACTCCCCGTGTTATTAGCGGAGTTACAAGTAATATAAATTGATTGAGTGTTTTAGCAGTGACCCTTTACGTGTTTTGTTGCTTGTTATTGATCGTTTAATTCATTTTTAGATAAACTACAATTTAGATTTTCACATACCGATGTAACAGTACCCGATGATTCGAAATATAGAAGATTGTCAAATCGTGACCCTACGGTCCCACACAAAGAGGGTGCAGATGCTCGTAAAACATTTACCTATCTTTTCACCGCAGGTAAAATTGTTTTTCAATTTGTACGTAAGCCTGGATTTTGAGAGATTTGTTTTCTCATTGAATGTATTTTGTTCGAATAGGTACGATTGCATACACAGCCGTAAGTGTAAAAACATGTTTGACGAAAGTTGCCAAGTACTACGGTTTTAACCAAGATGCCCTAGCTATGGGAACTCTAGAATTGGATATTAGTTCAGTACCAGAAGGAAAGAGTATCACATTCAAATGGCGAAACAAACCGTTATTCGTTAAACACAGGTATCCATTTAGATTTCGTACTTACCACTAAATTTTTTTCACTGTTTTAATAAATCTTGCATGTAATATATTACAGAACGGCTGAAGAAATTGCAGATGCTCAAGGCGTCCCACTTTCCGAATTGAGAGATCCAAGTCCCGATAGCGAACGTGTACAAAACCCGAAATGGCTCATTACTTTGGGCATTTGTACTCATCTTGGATGCGTTCCTTTACCGAACAAAGGTATTTTTCAGCAGACGTGTTATTTTTGTAAACTGTTTTTTAAAATGTATTAATCGAACCGTTTTTGTACCTTAGGAGATTATGTCGGAGGATACTTCTGCCCGTGTCACGGTTCTCATTATGATGCCGCTGGACGTATCAGGAAAGGACCTGCTCCTGAAAATTTAGAAATACCTCCTTATCATTTCTTAAATGATACTACCATCGTAATTGGATAACGTGTTAGCCTATTTCATTTATGTATATTTATATTTCCGTAAGGAGTTTTTTGATTTAGTGCTGTTGTAATGATAAATTAAATGATTCAAAACTATCGCAAACGCAAACTGTAATATGAATAAAAGTTTGTAAATTTTAAAAATTCTACGTCATTTTTCGATCGGTGTCGAAATTATTATTAGTATATTCTAACAAAACAGAATCATTCGTAATATATTAATTTATTGAAAAATATAATAAAAAATTGGAAATCATTTTCACAAATAAATTGGTAAATAGGTCAAGCGGTTCCAACTTCTGTTTCCATATTAACGTTTTGTTGAATGTCATCATTGTTCTGGGTATCTTTAACATTCTCTGATTTTTTAAATCTATTGACTTCTACACAGAAAAAAACAAACAACATTATAATAATAAATTGTGTTAGTTAAATTCATCTATTTTCTTTTCTACTAACCGAATTTGGAAACATCTTGGCCTAAAATTCTCAAATAATGGGTGCTATCCAAGACAGTAATATAAGCTCGAATAGAACAGTTACCTTTCCAACCCACCAAGCGAATAGGTAATTTTTCATCCATCAGATTAATGATGATACTTCCAATACCTATTGAAAATCATTATACGTTAGAACCATAAAAGTTGATAAAATACAAAGGATGCGAGCTCAAATACTATCGATACAACTGAAAATATGAGGTATCTCATTTTTTTGATCATGTACCTATTTTTCCAAATATTTCTTGAGTTTCTGTATCCAACTCGGTTGTGGGTAGCGGATGATTGGGATCGTTATGCTGGAGGATTTTTATAAAATCATCTTTATTGGTTTCAAGAATACGTTTCTCACCGAACAACGATTTTATGTTTAATAACCCCTAAAAAAAGTTGAACATTTAAAAATTGTAAATCAATCTGTAAAAATCTTAATAAAAATAAGTGAAATAAAGGCAACCTCTTGAGCAACTCTGAATGAACATCCCATTGATCTATTATCACAGCGTACAAACACTTTAACACCACTATTGATAATCTGCAACAACGTAATAATTCAATTTTTCACGATGCACAATAAATTCATCAATAATACAAGATGAAGAAGCAAACCTTAATTCTTTTTTGATTATTGGCGATGATCTGACGTACAAACGGAGAACACAGGTAAATGTTCTTTTTCTTGCCTACTTCACAACGCGTCAATAAACATTTGGGAACAACGTCGTTGTTTTTAATGTCGTAAAATTCGCTGGAAAAATATTACTCGTTGATAAGATTTTTCAGAAATCGAGGAATCTATGAAAATTCAAATACCTAATAGAAGTCCAAACTTCTTCATTATCTTGAAAGAAAACAAATGGATCTTCTTTGAAACCTAATTTTATTCGTTTATTTCCACGTTTTTTCTCGATAACTGGAGCCTGACTATTTTGCTGTTCGGAGTCATTCGATTGTTCGTTTGTAACTTTTAATTGAGCTTCCCATGGAAGCGGTTTCAATTTCTCTAACACAGCTACGAAAAATCCTCCGGTATCTTGTTGATGAGGTAAAATTCGTACACTAGAGAAGGAAGTCAGAAGGTAATAAAATTTGATTAATGATAGTTCAATCAAATAAAAATTGAATTACCATCTTTCTAAATTATATTTCGAAACGTCTTCTGGCTTCGGTGGAAACATGGCAGGTCTAACAACACTCCACCATTTTTCAGGAACTTCCTCGAAATTTTTATAAAATGTTATATCCTTTGAAGCAGGCAACCAATGAGTCATACCATGTATATATTTTAATCCAGGTAACATATCGGAAACATCAATTAGTTTTACACTGTCTGAACATTCGCAAATCGAGTGAAAAAACGTGTATAATTTGCACATAATTTGAAAATAAAAAGATCACCTTCGGCGTCTGATAACAATCTATGTATAACTGCTTCATTTTCAATTGGATTAAGAGAACATGTAGAATATACCAATCTTCCTCCAATAGCCAGCATTTCTAATCCTCGTTTCAATATTCGTATTTGTACTCTGATTAAAAATTCATTCAATGTAAAAAAAGCAATTTTTAGATTATTAGTATTATTTTGTCTTTTACCCATGCAAGTTATTTCCATTAGCAGCATTCCATTTAGTCCATATATCTGGATTCTTTCTGAGGGTGCCATCTCCGGTACATGGGACGTCACATAATACTCGATCAAATTTCATAACCGATGTGGTATTATCTGCGTACAATAATCAAAAATGAAATTGCCCAACATATTAATAGAATTTGACACTGGAGAAAAAAATTACCTGGATTTTCGATCAAAAAATTAGGCATAATTGATGCATCGTGATTTGTAACTATCGTACAAGGACTGTTCAACCTTTTAGCTTGATGAACCAACATGTAGCAACGATTATTGTCAACATCGTTCGCAACAACAACACCATCTACGCGAATAAAAAATACTCGAATTAATTTCAATTGAGAAATTATTAAATTTAATAAATTAATTCATTCAAATTACCTGGAACTTCTTTAGATGAAGTTGTATGAAGTCGTTCAATCAACTGTGCAGTTTTAGATCCTGGAGCGGCACACATATCCAAAACCTAGTAAATAACGATCAATAGAGCAATTCAAATAAATAAAATACGAAAAAAGTTGATTACTTTGTGATGTGACTGAACGTCTAATAAAATCGGTGGAATCATGCTGACAACTTCTTGCCTACTGATATTACCACCTTCGGTTTCAGATATCAAAAAATTGTGCAGACGAGAATACACTTCAGATTTTCTGATATCATTTCTTGATAAATGAAGTTGCCAACCCAAACGATCAGGATACCTAAATATTAAATATCAATAATATAATGTAAAACAGAACAAAACCCCATTTTTATTGTACCTACCAAGGTAGGCAGAATGGTTTCTTTACTACTTCGTTGTCATCTTTGGAAGTAATCAGATCCTTGAAGTAAACACTTTCCACCAGGGATAACAAAGCTTCGGCTTCATACTTCGGATGGCTAGTAATTCGAAATCCAGTAGGTAGGTCAGTTCTTAACGCTTTGACCATCGCATCCCATTCTTCTTCCGGGCATATTTTCTGTCCCTGTTGAAATAAATAAAACATCATTCTGAGTCTAGAAATCTTAGTAACTTCCGAACTATTCACCAACTTTGTAATAATTTTCAAAGTCTTCATTTTCTCTAACGATTTCAGTGTAGCTAGGTCCACGTTCGTTTGGATCTCTTTGCTTCTTTTTTTGATGTTTCTTCTACGAAATTGAAAAAATTGTTTGTATAGAAATTGATACAGATATTCCACATTGTGACATACAATTTATTAACTTACCGATTTCCTTTTCTTTCCCATTGTATTTCAGAATGCTGCAATTACAGGTGATGTAATAACGAAACTATTTCAATTTTTTACAATTTTAAGAATGCAAATTTAAATCAGAAATTTAAAAAATTCATAAAAAAATTCACATGCGGCAAATTCGGCGGATTTTTATCACTTCGTGTTTTCGATAATGATGCAATACATCGATTGTATATCGATTTTTATTTCTATCGAGAGAAAAAATCGAAAAACTTCATTCTTGTGTAAATTATTGAAATAAATCCCGTAATTTACAGTAATTACCGTAAAATACCCATCGTATTTCCCTAAAATCAACCGACCAATTACATCGTTTCATTTGTACTGCCCGGACCCCTTCGCCTACAGAACTTGGACAGTCTGTAAACGTGGCGGGAAAATAATCGATCGTATGACGTCACAGAATCACGCCACTCGTAGAAAGTTTGGTTGATTGGTGGGTTAACAACATACCGTATTATGCGATTTTCATGTATTTTGTTTTGTGAAATTCGAAAGAAAACAAACTGATCGTGTGTGGTAATGTTGTAGAAATTATCGCGAATTAATTTTGCGGTTCATTTCGATTGTTCTTTTATCGAACAGTGTTATATTCGTACCATTATATCACAATTATTGTCAGTTTCGTGTTGAATATTCGTTCTTTTTTATCTCCAAGCAATTGGTTATGTACTGAACTTTTCTTACGAAAAATTGGATTCTATTGCTCGAGCTTATGCCGAAATTATAAAACTTGATCATCTCTCAAGTGAGTTCACCATATATTTATTATTTCGTTATCTATTTATTGTTGCGTATTCGTAAAGCGTTGAGTTTCGTTCTATTGTTCTAACACTCGAAAATCTTAATGATAATTCCGATGCTAGACATGCGAAGACGTACGCACCGGAGATCAATTCACCTTATCTAGTTCAAATACATGTTTCGAACTTGATAATTTTCGATATATTTGCTCGATAAAACTATCAAGATATTTCTATTCCTATGTTATAACCACCCTTCGTAGTGTTTGGCTTGTGATACTACGTTCTACTTCTAACTTGATTCGTGTTATTCAATTTTCACAGCAAACCGAATAACATAATCGAGAAGTGAATCAGTCTAATGAAATGATTTACGTACTTTGCAGTAGATAATAGGGTAAATGAAATAAACCATCCAAGTAGATATTCTTGTATTGAGGTTTCAGGAATACTGATATATTTACTTTTAATTTAAATCGCAACCGGTTGGAAGTGATATCAGTAACCTTGATCGTTACACCTCAGTTGGAACTGTTTTACGAGATGACAAATTTTTTCTACTACCGGAAGAAGTATTTAGGGAAATACATATCATTTTTTGGTGGTTATGAATTAATTTTAAACACGATTTCTGCGAAATAATTCGTGTTTTTTAACCAATCATTCTGTCCAGTTTCGTATAAATCTCGATTTCAAACCCAGCTCAAACTTTGGAAATATTTTACGAGTTAATATTCTCGATAAATATATTCAATTTATCATTTTTTATCCTAGTCGAAACCTGATAGTCGAGCTAGTTCTTCGTTGGTTGTAAAAGTTCGAAAATCGTGTAAAAATAATAACAAACTGACGACGTCGTAAAAACGTTGTTAAAATAGAAAACAACGATACCGTGAAAATTATCACTTCTGAGTATTTCAGTAGGTTACCTGGGATTGTTTTGGAATGCACTCGTACGTTCAGTTCACAGGTACTGACATTAGCCTTTTTCATTATGGGAGCATGACAAGAATCATTGCTGCATCTACCAGCTTCGTAGATAGACGTGCACTTGAATTTGATTATGTGTTGCACAGTGACATTCATGTCAGCGGAGAAAGTTTTTTAATACGTTTAATTTTTATCATTTTTATGGTAATTTTTTATTACCGTTTAATTGAATAATAAGTTATTTAATTCGTTTCATTATAACACACTTTCGGCGATAAACTCATAAATTGATAATTTAAATTTGATCGAGCGTCGTATCTAATAGTCTTCGAAAGAACTTTGATCCAGCTTAATTTCTCGCTCAACGCCGAAACAATCTCGCCTTATTATGTAAATGTCCTGGAACTGATAAGATTTTTATACACCGAGAAGATTAAAAAACAAACTTTATCAGAGGTTAAATTACGAAAGATTTTTTCTCAAAATTCAAATACTCGTAACGCTTTGAAATTCCATTCTTGTGTACATTCAATTTTTAAATTGAAAAAGTGTATCAAAGGTTGGTTTTAAATGAAATTTGAACTTGTTATCGAATTACCTTGTATCACGTTTTTCGATGCGGTCAACGTGACTGCATTGAATAAAAAGATTTGTTAACAAAATACTCGTAAGAGAGGTTTGTTTTTTGCTTTTCTATAAACTTATCTCAATTTGAAAATCGTTAAACTTTTTATTGACACTAAAATGTGAACGGTTTGTAATTGAAATATTATGAAATTTGCTGGCTTTAAATTTGTTCCATGCTAAAAAAGTAATCTGCGTACAGGCACACCCCTCCCCCTCCCTCCACCACCCCATTTCAACTTAGATAATCAAGTGCAGTGAAGTACGATTGTAAGAAATGGTTTTGAATTATCACGAAAGTCTCACAAAATGTCTGAAAAGTGAGCAAAGTTACTTGAAAACGGCTTAAAAAATTTTCAAAATTGATCAAATTCTAAAAAAATTGTCAAGTTTGATAAAATTATATGAAATATCTAAAAACTACGTAAAAATGTCATGAAAAATATTTAAAATGCAAAAAAAAATTGTTAAAGTTCATTTGAAAATTCGATAAAATAACATGGAAGTTCTTCGAAGTAACGTTAAATTGCTTAAAATACCATAAAAATGCTTCAATTTGTTAAAAAATGCCGAAATTTTCCAAAAAAAAAATTAGTAAAAACCTTGAAAACTTACTTGAAATGCTGCAAAACGTTTTGAAAGTATAATGTAAATTATTCAAAATGCAAAGAAAATTGTTCAAGTTCCTCGTAAACTTCGTTAAAATAAAATAAAAATCGATAAAATTGCGGTAAATCGTTCAAACGAATACTGAAATTGCTTAAAATATCGTAAAAATCCTTCTAATTTTAAAAGAAATGTCGAAATTTTTATTAAAATTACTGAAAATATTTAAGAAATTGATAAATTATCGATAAAATTACTTGAAATATCTGGAAAAGTTTTGAAAATGAGTTGAAAATTGTTTGAAATGCATGAAAAATTGTTGAATTTTATTGAAAATTGTGTAAAAATAGCTTTAAATTGATTAAACTTCATCGCAAAGTAAAAAAAAGTTACTCAAAAATTTTTATGGAAGTTTGCTGAAAATAATGAAAAAAGTAAAATTGTTCAATTTTAATGAAAATTGTGTAAAAATAACTTGGAAAATGTTAAAACTTCATCACAAAGAAAGAAAAGTTACTCAAAAAATTGAAAAAATGCAAAGAAAATTGTTGAATTTTCATGAAAATTTGCTGAAAATAATAAAAGGAGTAAAATTGTTGAATTTCAATGAAAATTGTGTAAAAATAACTTGAAAAATGTGGAAACTTCATCACAAAGTAAGAAAAAGTTACTAAAAAAAAATATTTTAAATGCAAGGAAATTTGTTGAATTTTTATGGAAATTTTCTGAAAATAATGAAAGAAGTAGAATTGTTGAATTTTAATGAAAATTGTGTAAAAATAACTTAGAAATTGATATTTTTTTTAACAATTTTAACAAAATCTTAACAGTTTTAACAAAATTTTTACAATTTTAAGTTTTTGACAAAATTTTAACATTTTTATCAAAATTTTAACAATTTTTTGTTATTTGAAAAAATACAAGGAAAATTGCTAAATTTTTATGAAGATCTGCTGAAAATAATGGAAAAAGTGTCATTTTTTGGATATTTCAAAATCTTGACAATTTTAACAAAATTTTAACAGTTTTAACAAAATTTTTCCAATTTTAACTATTTTTTCGAATTTTAACTATTTTTTCCAATTTTAACAATTTTTTCCAATTTTAAGTTTTTAACAAAATTTTAACAATTTTTTTTGTTATTTGAAAAAATACAAGGAAAATTGCTAAATTTTTATGAAGATCTGCTGAAAATAATGGAAAAAAGTGTCATTTTTTGGAAATTTCAAAATCTTAACAATTTTAACAAAATTTTAACAGTTTTAACAAAATTTTTCCAATTTTAACTATTTTTTCCAATTTTAACTATTTTTTCCAATTTTAGCAATTTTTTCTTATTTTGAATTTTGTTGTGGTTATTTTTACATTTAAAGCAACTTTTTTGAAAATTTAGGTAAATGAAAATTGTGTAAAAATAACTCAAAAGTTGACAAAACTTCATCATAAATGTGAAACTTTTTGCAAAAGTTACTTAAAATATTGAAAAAATGTACGGAAAATTGATGAATTTTGATGAAAATTGGCTGAAAATAACGTTAAAATGTAATGTTTTGATATTTCAACTCATTTTCATCACATTTTGAATAATTTTGGCATAATTTCAAAAATTTTCTAGCAATTTTTAATATTTTTGAATCAGTTTCAACACCTTTGTGCAATTTTTATCAACATTTGATTGATTTTTATGGACATTTCAAGTCTTCTTGCACGTTTTCAAACAATTTTAACTAAATTTTTTCAATTTTTTTGATATTTTGAATCCTTTTTTCAAATATTATAAATTTTTCCATGATTTTTACCATTTTTGCAACACTTAAAACACGTTTTATGAAAATTTAAGTATGCTCAAGACATTAAAAAAAACTTACAAGTACTTTTTGTGCTCAAATTGTCAAGCAATATTTGAAAATTATACTCCTACCTCTACTTAGAGTAGATATTCTACTCCCACTGCCAATTTTGATATCAATGATGGTCAAAAAAATTCATTTTCAAGAAAATTTGAATTTGCAAGTATATTTTGAAGCCCCTAGAATGAAGAAAGACTAATAGCAGTTGCCACTGATAAATTTTTCAGGAAAAAATCATGAACATCATGGCCACCAAAATTCAAATTCCTTCAAAAATATCTTTTTTTTTCAAATAGAGATTTTTGGGCATTTTTGAATTTAAATACGTAATGAAAGGGATCAATATTCTCAGTCAAGGGAACTCGATCATGATGTTTTTGACTTCTTTGAACTACCTCTCCAATTTTCTGAAATTTTAACGAATGTTGAAAACTCGAAACAGCTGCAAAAAGTACAAATTATGAATGAAGTTTAAAAATAAACTTTACACATGACATTACACCTTGTCGTTCTCGTTTTAATTTCGTCGATAACTAAACGAACCACATTATGAGGTAAAATTTTGTCTCGATTATCATCAGCTAATGTCCTGAATACATTGTTTCATTCCATTATTAATTTAATCTCAAGTTCTCAACACACTGATACGAATCAGTACACAGTATAAATATTTTTTGAACACTTCTTCGATTAATTTCTCAATAATTGATCAATTTTTTGTAATTTTTGTTACGAACGAGTTCGATCGGATCAAAAGTCTGACTCACTGTTTAGGTATAAATTGAACCAATGAATCATACTTGTGTGTATCCAGTTGAATGCAGAATCGTAATAATTTTTTTTCTCGTATCTAACGTACGTACCTAGGTAACGAGTTTACGTATTTTTTTTCTGCATACACATCTCTGTGAACTTGATCTGGTGAGTTCCGGTTGAACTGAATTGCTTTCGTATGCTCGCATTGAATTCCGTCTTATACGTTGGAAGCTGCATTTATTACATCTAATAAATGTTAACCCTGGTCGATTTGAAAACCATCTTCCAATAAATATTTCCATTCGATTGCAAACGTTATCAAGCAGCATGGTCAGTTATCGATACCTCCATTCGAATACATTTTAAACAAATTAAAAACACGCCTATATCATCGACTAGCTTCATATTCTTTTGGCACCTGTAACTTGTTTATAGAAAAATGTCCGTCAAGTGGAATTTTTGCGGTATGCTTTGTTGAGTCCTTCATTTATTATTACTTATTTACGAGGCGTTTAGTACTAGACACGAAACGTTCGCACGAAAGCGGAAAAAAAGCATGAAAGCTCATTCCTAATTCGATTTGATCACTCGTATCGATCGATTTTCCAATTGATCGGTACCCGAATCGGTTTTTTATGTAATTTAATCTCGAATATTTCGTGGTACTCGTTGATATCATTTTTTCTACGTTGATGGGGGTTTGGCTAAAGTGTAATCGAGTAAGTAATTCAATATTCGTCGTGTAAACTTCCGTTCTAGTAGTTTATTTACCTAAAAAACCGATGTGAAATTGAAATTCGGTATTCTGGCGAATTTTTTTATCGTCATATGCGAAATACTTGAACCGAAACGACATATTTTCAATTCGTATTTCGATTACAACTAGCAAAAATGGAAAATATTAAGTAGGAATTTCATTATCGCGTTTGAAAATATTTTTCGACTTGGATATGTGAAGCTGGCGATAAAAAATTTTATTTGTTTTTAAATCAAGTACAAAATAGGCAAAAAAAAAAGTTAAAAGTTGAAGCAGCTATTTCATACCTCGATGCTTTCAATGCCATTGCAAGTTTTAATACCTGTGGCTTAAAATTATACCTGTCTTAGTTGTGCAATTTAATATTTATGCTCATCAAATTACAAGCCCATATTACGAACCCTTGCGTCGTCGTTGCATTCTACGAATATTTATCTAGGTTTTTTTTCGCGAATAAAATTCGCTGTTTGTTTATTCCATTTTCGACGTATGCCTGAAACACCTGTGCTTTTATACGTGCATACGTATTCGTGATGGATACGAATTGTGGGCCAAAATCGATGTAAAAAATTAGTATTTTGAATTGAAATGCATGGTAATGAATACGTAATGCGTGATTTTTGTACCCTAATTAACGTTTAATTTGAATTTTAAATTGTATCACATATGTACTTGGTTTTAAAGCGAATTACGAAATGATATAATTATCTACTTGGAATTTTATTCGCATTAGAAGAATAATTTGTTTGGATTTTTTCACATTTTTACTTATCGTAACTAGCGCAGCGTAGTATTCGTTTTTTTTTATCTGGTTTTATTGAAAGTCACCGATGAACCGGTAAATAAATAGAGGTTTTAGAATACACGAATGGGAAATGTAGAAAACACATCTGACCAGTGTTCGAACTTTCACCTTCGTACATCTAGTTAGTCGATCAAGAACATCAAAAGAGCTTCACCGAATAAAACAGAGAAATCGGCCTCGATCGCAGGTTTCGTCCGAACTGGCTTAACCCTTTCGTGTCTGAGAAGAAATGGCGGTTAATTTTGAGCTGGTTTTATGCGAATGTGATCTCTGTGCTGGGGCTAGGGGAAAATTTCAAAAAAAATTGTAATTTCAAAAAGTCGACTAGGAAATTAGATTTTAGGGCCTGGAATAACCCAAATTAAAAAAATTTCATTTTTTTATAAAATTAAAAAAATTTCATTTTTTTATAAAATTGAAAAAATTTCATTTTTTTATAAAATTGAAAAAATTTCATTTTTTTATAAAATTGAAAAAATTTCATTTTTTTATAAAATTGAAAAAATTTCATTTTTTTATAAAATTGAAAAAATTTCATTTTTTTATAAAATTGAAAAAATTTCATTTTTTTATAAAATTGAAAAAATTTCATTTTTTTATAAAATTGAAAAAATTTCATTTTTTTATAAAATTGAAAAAATTTTATTTTTTTATAAAATTAAAAACGAAATTATTTTTGATTAGAGCTGAAAATTTGTACAATGAATCAGCTTTCAAGATAACTCAATGTTTTTTGAAAAATTACGATTCCTGTGCTGAAATGAAAGTAAGATGGGAAATTTTTCTTTTCCCTGCTTTCTGAAAGTTGCTTGCAAGCCTCATACGAAAAATTTTTCACCCTTATCTGAATATCAATACCAGAATTACAGATGAAAATTTCAAAAAAAGGATTGCTAAGGTGTAAATTTTTTTCAAAAATTGCTATTTTGAGTCAAATTTTTACAAATACGAGCATTTTACGTATTCCTGTTCGAAAAATGCAATGAATGAAAATTTTTCCTCAAAAATATTCACTAAATAATGTAAGAAGTAGAATTTGACATTTTACTAATTTCCTTCAAGTGCAATATTAAATTATTTTTCCAAAATTTGCTTTTGAAAGTCTGAAAAACTTTGAAAACAGATTGCCTGTGCCAATAAAAGTATGAAAAATTTCAATTTTGGGTCATTTGAAGCCCTGAAACAGTGGTTCCCAATTATTTTGGATCAAGTATCCCTTTTTGGGAACAATTTTTCCCACATTCCCCCTGAAAGAGCGTAGCCGGGTTTTTAGGGGTGATTGAGCCCTGAGCACCGAATTTTAAATTACCCAGTGGAAGTTGGTCCTTACGGTTTAAAACCCCCGTGACAAAATTTTTAGCTCGATATCTCAACCCTAATCCCTTCTGGGGGGTTGAATGTGGATTTTCGTTAAAAATTTCCATTTTTGGCAGTTTTCAACCGAATTTTTTCAAACTTGCAAGGATAG
>FIZU01045767.1:0-13839 GCA_900064475.1 Pseudococcus longispinus
GTAGGGGTCGAAAAAAATTGAAAAAATTTCAGAACATTACCCTTGAGTACCTGTATATACATACCAAGTTTGGTGAAAATCGGTTGAAAACTTGCGGAGATAGAATTTTTTAGCTTAAAATCACTATTTTGGGGATGCAACCCCCAGGGGTGGAGCCCGAGGATTCCGCATAAGCTCTAAAATCATTTTTTATCATAACAAATCGGAAGCCATGAAATAAAAATTTCAATTTCGACCGGAAGCCGATTGACCCCCTTACCACACCCGAGCCTTTGAAATTAAAAAAAATCATAAAAATTTTGAAAAATGTCAAAATTTCAGCAATTTTTACGACATTTTTATAAATTTTTATGAAATTTTAAGAATTATTCACAAATTTTTTCAACAATTTTCATGCTTTTGAACCATTTCTACGATTTTTGTCAACATTTCAGGAATTTTAAGAACATTTTCGATAATTTTCATGATTTTTTTTTATCGTCTTTTTTCGTATTTTTAATGATTTTTACGAGATTTTCGACAGTTTACATCAATTTTTATAACAATTTCAACAATTTTACAATTTTTTTCACGATTTCAATGCTTTTTGAACTATTTTTCCAATATTTTTTACTGATTTTGTCGAAATTTTGAATTGTAAATTCAAAGAGTTGAACACAATTTTATCAAGTCTCGTGAAAGCAATAAAAATTAAATTTTGAAAAAACGTAAATTTTTCCAAGTTCAAAAGTCGGCTGACCACTTTCTAAAATTTTTTCAAAATCGGAAAAGTCGGGATTTCTAAATTTTTCCAAGCCCAAAAAATCGTTTGAAATCTAGTCTAGAAAGTTTAAAGCAGTCTGAAAAAATGTCTGAAATTTTCCAAGTCCAAAAAATCGATGGAAATCTGAATTCTGAAAATTTTTCCAAGTTCAAAAAATTTTGGCAAAATGTCTAAGTCAGCGTGAGGTAATTTCGTGAAAATTTCGTAGGTTATTTTTCAATGGAATTAATTTCGTGTTGAAAAAAAATTATAATTCGATAATTTCAATATGATTACACGAAATAGGATCAATTTTTGATGGCCTCCTTTCCCAAAATATTCTTTTGATTCACACTAAAAGAAAAATCACATGCCAGCTGAGTCAGCTCGTGTTCAAAAAAATAAACCTACCCACCCTGCTTTTTTTCGTGCCAACATCTTAGACTAAAATCTCCAAACTATGCAGCATATCAAGCCAAAAAAAATCCAGGAAATTGAGACATCACCAGCACAACGCTGGTAGGTATAAATTTACTGAATGAAAAAATCTCATCCACTGATTCGAATTTAAATTTCAAACTAAACCTACGTAAATCACGTCAAACCACGTCAGGGTAATTCCGCATTCGTACCAGGCGACATTTATACCTAGCTATCGCCATACTTTGTACACCAGGTGTGTATAAATTTCAAATACATTCTAATTCACGGTCATTTTTCGGCTATAAGCAGATCGACTGGGCCAGATTAGGGAAAAAAATTCAGGAAGGTGATGAAAAAATCATAAAAAAGTTCATCGTACCTTGACTTTGTTAACCCATGTACCTTTGATCAGCTCCGAAATCATACTCACGTTTTTTCTCATACAAAGACATAGCTATAATATCGATGTTATCACGAGCAAGAAAAATGACCATCTTTAGCATCGAATTACACATTTTAAAGCGACGAAAAAAAAACACCTATTATGCAAATAGCCGAAATTTTTGACAACCTGATAAGTCGCCTGTCGTCGTATAATTCGCCAGCAACAACAATGTTGCGAAGAGATAAAAAGCGTCTGTTTTTTTTTTCTTTTCTGACATTCGCCAAAACCAAAAGGGCATACAGCCTTCTGCCTTCGTCATACTCACGTCGACGACGCGTTAAAAATAATCCAACAGAAGCTCATCTACCGGGAATTTGAATTTCCAAATACTTGTCGACAACTCGAATGAAATTTCAATTAAAATGGAAACGCGAAAATTGAAAATAATTCGAATAAAGAGAAAGTTTTTCGCGCCAAGAGTTTAAAAAGGTTGGATTTTCGAAACACTCGGTGTACGAGCTATGAAAGCATCCAGGCGGGAGGCTGCCAAAAGGGTGAGGGGGCTTCGCTATGATGAAATTGGAAAAAACGAATTTTCAATACGTTGTTCACATTTTTGTATTTCGAGTTTGGTTCATTTTTGTGTCTTTTGTTTGACGGCGTATTTATACGACAACGGTACGATGTTGTTTTTTTCTCCTTTTTAATTCTATTCCGCGCGATGACAAAAAGTGAAAGACGCAGGCAGATTGGCGAGAGTGGAAAACTGTCGTAATACTGTAATCGTATATATACGTACGTTTTGTAGTTTTATTTTCCTTCGTCAAATCCTCTTTATATTGATTTGAAAGCGGAAAAACTAAAGCACGTTGGGCAGCTTGTACCAAAACGTGATAAGGTAGGTCGGGAATCCAGCACCGTATTACTTTGAAAAGAAGTGCCGATCGTACAATAGATCTTTTTTTTTTGCTTCGCAAGCCCGCCCTCCTCCTTTCCATCTTTCGCTCTTCTTTTATATAATTATTTGGCGAAGAAGGCGGGTACCTAAGCGAGTTGCTTTTAATTTTTTCCCTTTCGGTTTTTTTCCTCTTTTTGTGGCGTGCGCGCCATAAATAAATGGTCTTTTTTTCCCCCGAGATAATTTATTTCACTTTAAACGTTACTACATTTTACGCTTCGTTTATTCGCGTGCGCAGCCGCCGAATTAAAAATACATATCTACCGGGCTATTTATTACCTTCCCAGATGATAATTTGTCGATGAGCGGAAAAAAATAGGGAAAAGGTGAATTAAAGTAATATGCAACAAATAAAAAGCGAAAAATTGTTATTTCAGCGACCCCACACGTGTGTAGAAAAAATACATAATAAACTAATATTTCAAATATTATCAGCGAAGTAATTATCAGGAAATGGAAGTAACGAAAAAAGGGTTCGTTGAAAAGAAGAGAAAGGATAAAAAAAATTAGCAAAAAAGTTGAGAGCTGGATATATTCTCATATTCAAGGAATAAACTCCAAATCATGAATAGGTGCGTTACTAAAATTCCGAGGTTGAAAATATTTTTACAAAATCCTTCAGAAATCGCATTTTTGACACCAATTTTTGAAAAATAACAAAAAGTAAAATTATAAAAAATTGTTGATTTAAAAGTTTGTAAAATTTACTGAAAAAATTGAAAAATTATTAAAATTTCGTAAAAAATAAAAACTTCTTAAAAAAATTAAAAACAATGTTGATGTGATTGAAAATTTGTAAAATGTGACTGGAAAATTGTAGCAAAAAAAATAAAAAATTCGTAAAATCGATCGATAAATTGAAAAAATTTTCCAAAATATTAAAAAAGTTGTAAAAGTGGATAAAATTCTTGTTCAAAGTCATCAAAATATCATAAAAATTGTTGAAAATGTCTTTTCTATTTTTCTACTGTAGGTAAATGTTTCATAAGTTGATGAAAAATCATAAAAATTGGTACGAAAATTGCGAAAAATCTCGTAAAAATTGCTCAAAAAAATTCAAATTGTTTTAAAAATCATGAAAATCTATTGATAAGTGGAAGATATTGAACAGCAATAGTGATCAATTTTTCATCAAGTAAAAATTCGATTAAAAAGTTAATGATTTTTACCCCCCCCCCCCAACTTAGATTGAATAATCACAACAATCATGAAATGAATGATAATTTGATGAGCTTTTAAATTTACTTTCAGAAAATTTTCACCGTGTTTTGAACTTCAATCCATTTTCATGATATCTCAAATAGTTACGTTTGAAAATTTTTAATGATTTTTAACAAAATTTTCCACAAACTTTACGAAGTTTCAGACAATTTTCGTGAATTTTTTTCACAACTTTTGTTAAAATATGAAGTATGAAATTTTGATCCATTTTTTCAATATTTTTGAACAACATTCACGACTTTTAAACAACTTTTAATGATTTTTATTTAATTTACAACTTTTAAAACATTTCAGGCAACTTTCACGGTTTTTCAACAAAATATTGCATATTTCTAATGATTTTTCATGAAATTTTCACAAATTTTACAGGATTTCAAACATTAATCGTGACTTTTTGACAACTTTTGCAATTGAATTATTTTTGTAATTTGGACAACTTAGTACTTTTTTTTACAACTTTTGCAAAAAAAATTTTTACAAAATTTTGAGTCATTTTTACAGAGTTTCAGGCAATTTTTTATGATTTTCAAACAATTTTTAACAATTTTTATGAAACATTCATCAACTTTTATATCATTTCACAACTTACATGGTTTTTCAAAAAACAACACCATTATTTTTAATGAATTTTCACGAAATTTCCGTCAATTTTACAGTATTTCAAACATTTTTCGTGACTTTTTTTTACAACTTTTGCAATAATTCACGAAGTTTTTCGACGTCTCAGACCATTTTCATATTATTTAAACTACTTTTACAAAAATTTCCTCAAATTACGAAATTTTAGACAACTTATGCAAAGACATTTTTTACGAAATTTTGAGTCTTTTTTATAAAGTTTTGGACAACTTTCAAAATTTTTAAACAATTTTCGACGATTTTTACGAAACTTTCAAAAACTCTTTTTACATTTCACAACTTTTATGGTTTTTCAAAAAACTACTCCAAAATTTTTATTGATTTTTCATGAAATTTTCGTTCATTTTACAACATTTTACACCATTTTTATGATATTTCAACAACTTTTGCAAAATTTCCAACGACTTCGAACAAAATTTTTCACAACTTCCCCCTCGCCATAAGAAAAATTCGTGCACTCACCTGCAACAAAACAAAAAAAAAACATAGATTAAAAAACCTGAAAAAATTTCCAAATCGAGCATTCTACGCAAATAAAGGTGCGCAATTTACGCCTAAAAATTCATATCCTCTTGTTAGCTAACGACAATAAATTCCAGTTCACTTTCACGTGCTTTCATATTTGATAGATTACTTCATTTTAATAGTACCAGTGTAGAGGTACATTAGGCTTAAATTATGTCACAAAATATATAACCACTTGCTTAAACAATACATTCGCTCAAGGTATCCGCAATACAGTACACAGATATTACACATAAATGGTTTTTGTTGGTTGGAAGAAAGGTTCCTTCTGTTGGATCCTTGACCTTGAGGAATAGGTATCAACGTAACGTGTCACCGTTTAGTTATGTTTTTATAAACCTCAGGCTTGAAATTCGGCAACGTCGCTGCCCATTATTTAACTCACCTCGCGTCCTCTGCCTCTTTGCCAATGGTCGGTCCGCGTTTATTCGCGGATCGTACACTTTCGATGAAACGATCCGACCAACAAAGAGATTACCAAGGTGTACGGAGAAGAGATGGCTGGAAATCCACTACACAAGTGTAGAACGTACTGCTTCTTCGTACGAAAAAGTAAACTTTCTTCGGGATATACGAAATACGCGAACGCTTGGTAACTGTATCGAGCACCATTTGCTAATTAATTAACACCACATATACGTGGAAAGAACGCAGATCAAGCGTATATTTCGTGTGCTCGGTCTCGGTTACCCCCTTTTTTTCCTGCTTCTCTCTTCGCACCGTCGCCCCGAGTACTCTCCTCTATTGTTTCACTAAGCTTATCGCGTATAATGAGATATTAAAGTATGTACTTTGAAGTGTTCATTTAGAGAGGTATAGCAATACTCTTCGCGATGCTTTCGGTTTTGCGGAAAATATATCTTAACGTCGAGCTCTATACATAACGACGACGTCGACGACCAAGAAAAGAGACGCGGGTGGAGCTGCAGAAAACGTATAGAAAACGCGGTAACGAATTACGTGAAAAAGTAACACAAAATTAGACGAAAATTTACCCCCATGTTTTATATGGTAAATTTTAGACTTACGGTATTCCACGTGATGCGAAACTGAAAGCTCATTTCGACGTTCTTTTGACGAATTTCACTTTACCATTGGCTTGGCTTGGCTCTGCAGTATAATTTAGCAATCTTAAAGAGATTTCAAAATTTTTTTCCCTTCAGACGTTCAATTTCGAAGGTAAAATAAAGTTAGACGTTTTAATGGCGGTATTTCTAGGTACGAAGGGTAGCTGCAGCTTAGCTTTGTAGTAAAATTACGCGGTTTTTGAGGTTCAATTTCGTAATTTGCAGAAATGAATGGAAAAAAATGTTTAAATATTCCATCATTTTGAAACAACGTTTCGTGTCGTTTTCTAATTGAGGTACCTGCGAGTTCGTAATTCCTCTGAATTGGTAAAGTAGGCGAAAATTTCGTATCGCTGTATAATTTTGACAAGATTTCACGCTGGGTATTAAAAAATCATAACTTTTTTCCGAGTTTGCTAAAACGAGTAGGCAATTTCTACGCACGAACTTCGAAACAAAAACAAAGAGTAAAATATGAATTATTGGATTTGTTCGCCATGTTGAAGTCACCTAAGGTTTAAATTATAGCACCATCCAAATGACACCCGAAGAGAATTTAAATCAAACCTTCTTCACATTAATATTCAAAAAAAAGTTTGTTTATTTGTATAGTTTATGGATGGTACGAATAGGGGGGGGGGAGAGGAGGTCGAAAATTTGTTCGAATTTCGAAGTATTCGATCAACAATCAAGTAAATTAGACTCTAGTCGGAAAATTTACAAATATGGATGACCTTTTCAAAAATTTTGAAAATTTTACATTCTGAGTCAGAAAATCTCCCCTCCCTATTCCAACTCAGGTTAGGTTACATCCTCAAAAATTTATAAGGGAAGGGAATTGATTTTCAGAGTAACGAAAAGGAGAGAGGAAAATTTAAAAAAAAATTATAAATCTATCAGTTTTCCTCCACATAGAAAAACTCTCAAAACAGAGATATTGTTCTAAGGAATTGTGAATATTTTTTGAGTAAGTTTAAAGAAGTACTTAATATGAAAATCTAAAATATTAATTTTGAAATAAAATAAAATTTAATAATGCTGAAACTTCAATTTTTGACAAAAAATAAATAAAATCTTGAAGAACGTATCGAGACTCATAAAATTTCAACAAAAAAGTCAATAAAATGTGAAAAAAATATTGCAATCTGTTATTTCAAAATAAGATAAATTTTAAAAATTTTAATAAAAATTCAAAAAATGCCAAAGTTTATGCCACACCTAGATAATTCAATAAAAATTCAAGTATGATACGAAATGAAAAGAAAATAGAATCTTGAAATGTCACATCTTGCCTCAAAATCTGACATTTTATAAAGTCTGAGTGAGGTATCAATATCCTTAACCATGTTGTTCTTATATTTGCTCCTTTATAACCCCATTTTACCTCAAATTTGGTTAAATTTTGACTTTTTTAATAAAAAGTAAACCGTTGTAAACGTCAAAAGAAAGTGGCAAAAAGTCATGTATTTTGATGGATAGTAAAATTTATTGAAAGATGAAAAGTACGTACATCAAATCTGACTTAAATAAAAAATTCACTGAAAATTTTCAAAAAAAATTAAAAATATTGAAGAATATCTTTCAATAAAAAAGTCACATAGGAAAGTTTTGTTTTTTTTCTCAACATTCCCCCTTATTTTTTCGTCAATTTAAAAATTCACCTTTTTTTCCACCCCCTAAAATGTATCTACATGGAAATTTGAGTTTTGGATTACAAATAAGGAAATACGACAAGGTGTCTAACAAAATCTCAAAATCAAAAAACAAGAGTTTTTCAGGATCTCTAGCAATAAGTTTTCATAATGAAAAATGCTCCCTTCCTCCCTCCCTCCCTCCCAAACGCATGGTGTCAACAAGGTTTTTTCTTCAAAAATCACTACTTTTAATTTCACTACCTTTTTTCTACCGCCCCCAAAATTTTTAGCCCCCTCCCCGAAAAATCTGCAGAAAATCAGGAACTCCCACAAAAATTGATCTCTTTTTAAAAAGGTGACCCCCCCTTCTCAACCAAAAAATTTTACGATCCAAAATTTAAATTTGGATCGTAAATTTTGTTTATAGATTAAAATTGAATTTCATATTTTCGAATTTCCATTTTTTTCACTATTTTCACTGCCTGTAGACATCATGAAAAATAACTTGAATCAAATTATATTTTTCTGCTATAAATCGACTGAAGAAAACTATTTATTTAGACAGTAATGTAGCCGGGCAAACATTCAAGGGTCAGGGAGGGGGAGAGGGTAGGGAGAAAAGAGATTTCATGTGAAACATTGAAAAATATTCATTATTTTGTTGAAAAAAATACATTCAAAAAGTGAAAATTCATAATTTTTCCAACATTTCAGTCATCAAGATGGAGTCCAGACCCCTTGAACACTTCTAAATAAGCCAGTGATTCAATTGATTCAACCGGCGACGGTTTTCGCCAAAAAAAATTCAATTTCAAATGAAATTTTGAAAAAAAAAAACATTATTTTGTTAGAATTAAACTTATTGACCCCGCAAGAGAATTGAGGGCGAATATTTGTTGCAGAAAGAGATATTCAAAACTGATATTTCAAAATCATTCCTATTTGAATTTTTATCCTATTGGTCGTCCTAGTTTTCAATTTCAATATTGACAGAATACACTACTTTTTCATGACTTTCAATTTTAACAAAATTTCATCACGAAATCTATTTTGTTAGACAGCCTTTGACCTAAATTTTGAAAAAAAAACTATTGAACTTGGAAAATTCAAAAATTTTGACTTTTTGAACCTAAAAAAATAGGACTTTGTTCAGATTTGATTTTTTGGACTTGAAAAAATTCAGAAATCAAGTTGACTTTCAGACATTTTGTACAAAAGCCTTTTACCTAAATTTTAAAAAATCTATTGCGAACTTGGATGGGCTTGAAAAAATTTTATGAAATGTGCAGCTGACTTGTTTAATTTGAAAAAATTTAGAACTTGTTGATAATTTGAATGGCTTTTTGGACTTGGAAAAAATTCAGAAATCATACCGAGTCTTAGATATTTTTTCAGACTGAAATTTTATTTGGCCAATCTGACATTTTTTTCAACTGTGAGTTTTTAAGAATCAGGCATTTAAACTTGGAAAGTTTCAGAAATTCTCACTTTTTGGACTCAGAAAAATTTGGATTATTTTCAAGTTTCATTTCTAAATATTTCATCAGACAAAAATTTTATTAGAACTGTAAAAGCATATTCTATGTTTTATACTTTCATACATAATATGGGGAAAAAACTAAACAAGGGAGTCCAGAGGGCAAAGTCCATCCGGCGAGGATCGAAAGAACACCCAATTGGATAAAACAGAACGCAAAACGGAACGAAAAAATTTCAAAATATCGGAACAAAATAACGAAATCATTTTGTTTTTTTCGTTCTGTTCAAAATTAATTTTTCCCTCATTTTTTCTCAAAAAGACCGGACATTTTTAACAAAATAATTTTGTTTTTTTTCGTTTCGTTCCAAATTCAAACTTTTTTATTTTTCTCAAAAAGATTGACCATTTTTGAAATTTTGACTGCTGAACTTGAAACTTTAACTGCTGACTAGCTGTATTAACCCATTACCTAATCATATTCTCCAGTTATTTATTGATCATTTGTTATCATACACCTGATCATTTGATCAACTAGATGAATAAATGTTGAGTTATTTGAGTTCAACTTTCAGTTTCATCTATTTTTTTAAATAATTTTTTTTTGTCAACGCTTGAGTAGGCTCAAAAATTGCATTCTATAGGAAATTTCTTGAATTTCGAGTATCCACATGAATTGTACAAGAATAACGTAACGAAACTGCAGGAAAACGAAATAACAAAATTATCAGATAACGAAAAACGGAATGATACCGATATTCAGAGATGACAAGATAACGTAACGATAACAATAACGAAAAAACAGACATCCTCATAACGAAATAACGTGATAATGAAATAACGTTCCATTATTGCAATCCTGCATTTGAGTGACACGACAGGATTTCAAATTTCAAAGCTGAAAAAATTATAATTATGCAATAAAATAATTTCTATAATATGTAAATTACATTTGAAAAAAAATTTAAAAACTTTCTCTAACTCAAACTATCTTTGTGTCGAAATAACAAGAATTGTTGTAACTGAAATCTCATTTTAGTGTGTGTGTGTGCGGGGGGAGGGGGTATTTCTACCAATTGCAGCAGTACAGGCACATTTATAACTTTATCGATAAACAAAAGGTGCATACGACTTGTATATTTCCAACTAGAAAAAAATTATTGGTACCACGACCCAAGAAAATAAATTCGCTATAAAAATATTCACAAAGTTACGTTTTACATTTCGAGCACGTACCTTGATAAAAAAGCACGTTGGAAAAATTTACACAAAAAAACTCGTCCAGGCGAATTAGCCTTTAAATTTGCACTCGATTACTCCCAAAACATACGACCCTCTTCTCTTCCCTTACCCTCGCTTCCCAACTTCTCGAGCATTTTCGCAGGCTCAAATCGAATAAAATTCTTTTTCTTTACGACTCGAGCTCAACCCACCGCACGAGTCGAAAGCACCACTAATGTAATTCCAATTACACCTTATAGTATTTACCAACCACATCACACATCTCTCGCACACCAAACCCAACCATTCGAAATTTCAATTTTCAATCCGCAAGTCCAAATGACCACGCGAATAAAAATGCCAACACCTCGATGATGCGAGAAAAATAGCGAAATTATAGAACCGCTTAATTCGAACGTATAAAAGATGCGGATTCGGATTCGCTGGCTCGCATTCGCTTCATCCTCTACCGACCTTATCGTCGCTGGCACATCGCGAAATACATTTTTTAACTCGTATTACATTCGCGATAAAAATCCAGAATTCTTTAACCGCTGACACAAGAAAGCGAGGCGGGTAAACGGTTGACGATATGATTTAAAAATCCCACTAACATTTTCCAACTCGTTGATTTTCTTTCTCACTTGTCAACGAGCTTTTTTTTCCCAAATGTAGGATAAAGTCGTATACCAGTTATTCGGTTAAATTTGCGTTCGTTTGATACGTGGCGTAAAAAACTTTCTAATTTTTCGATTCGAATCCCTTTTTCATAGCTCTACCTCCGCAAAGTAGAAAAAGGTGAAAAGAAAACATCATTTTAACACTCGAATCATCAAAAAAAAAACGGTGCGAGATTCAATATTCGCGAAAATTATCCGTATTATAAAATATCGTTCGAATAACTCGAATTTTAATTAATCGTAAAATTCATCTATGACTTTTCCAAGTAAAAGAGGGTAAAAAATGCCAACCAAAGAATTATAAAAATCTAGCTTCATAAATCACCATGAATAATTACAACGAGGGCCACATTCGTTGCGAAAATTTTTTTCTCCAATAAAAGTTTCGCGACTTTTTTTACACTTTGGAAATTTTCCAAAGTACGTAACACCTTGAGCCTGTTGTTCCTGGAAGAGAGTGCTCCTCTCGAGCGGGATACAGACTATTAAAAAATTTATTACCATTTTTTGCCCCTTCTATCACTTTTTTTCTCTTCGCATGCCAGTTCGGTCTTAATTACCAAAGTTTTATATCCTTTGAGGAATGGTATCGTGGTGCATTTGGACTTTACGGTGCTTTACGTTAATTATCGATCTCGGTCGTGCTAATTTTTTATTTTCGTTCTCGACTCGATGTCATATTTCGTAACAATAACAAAGATTATCTCATAGTGTAAATAAACCAAGACGTTAATTCGTCCATGTTTTTTTTCCGCACACTCATCAAAGCTGCAGCTGTTACGTCAAAGGTATATTTGCATTTACTGGAGGATTTTATTTGTTTGAGTATTACTCGGGTTTATTTTTTTTTACTGCTTTGGGTTATTATATTATGTAAAATTATACGTTAAAAATATTGTCGTTCGTATGGTCATAAGTGTAATAATCGTCTCAGTTCGTCGATAAAATTAAAAATACAGTTTCTCGTATCTTTCTCTAGACAGCAATTAATGTCATCCGGAGGTTTTTCAGCATCTTCGCCGATGCATAAGCCCTCTACGTATCGAATAAACACCTATATATTTTGTTGTGATAAAATCGATAAAATAAATTAACTCGTGTTTATGAAAAATAATTAAAAAAGTAGTTTTGCCAGCGACGTTATTGGCGAATAATTTTTTACGATTTTTTTCCAATTTGCAACGTGCGATGTAATTTCCCGGTAAGTCATATTTTTTGACATTTTGATAGACCGTTTTAAATGAGTCGGATTGTGGGGGAATTTTTCACACCCGATTCGCAATTTTTACGCGTTATTTTTTATCGTTGCCCCGCGCAAAGTGGTTTATTTTTATTAGAATTTGCGTTTGGAAAAAAACCGAAGTTAAAAAAGGGCTGCGTTTGGAAGAAAAAAAAAATAGGAGTTCGAGTAGGTTGTCGAATCGTTGCACATGTATTTCCCAACCAACTCTCCCCGTATTGTTTATATTTTGCTTGTGCAGCCTACGCAGATAAAATCGATTAACTTGGTTGCGAAATTTCTCTCGTTCGAACACCACAACATCGCCTAGTATTTTTACGGGGCCGCGAGCGCCTCCATTCTGCTCCCCTATTAAATTAGGTGATGGATCGTAAAACGCGCTGCTGATGTTTGGCGAATGCCTGTGCTGAGCTGTGCATGTGTTTTTTGGGGTATACGTATGGTACGTATATCTATGTACGGGTATGTATCTTGTATATGTAGGTATACGACCATATAGTTAGATATCTTTGCAAATGTGCGGTATCGCGCGAGCAATTTACCTTCTTTCTCTATGTATCGCACTCGGAGCGAAATTTCTTATAGAACATAAGACTATATGTATACAGGGTGTCCTATTGAATGCATGCTGAAGTTGAAGTTTTGGTATGTGAAATTGGATGTGTGGGAAATGAAATTGAGTACGAGAAAATATTGCCTATTTTAGGGTTTGAAGGGGTAGAGAGGTTGAAAATTATAGAAAAAATTCAATTTTTCAGATGCAATTCTTCAATATCAATGAAAAGGAGTTCATAATGAAATTGCATACCTTCCAAATTGAAGGAGCTACACATAAGTTTGGATTTTTAATAAAAGAATGAAACCATTTAGAAAATTTCAGTTGGTAGAATGGCATCTCAAAGATACCAATTGAAATCACAAACGATATTTTGAAAAAAATTCGTGAGTTAATTTTTCTTTTTTTCATTTCAAAGGAGCTAACTGAAAGATCAATGAATGAAACAATAGTTTAAAATCGACAGATCAATTAACAAATGATTCACTTGAAAATATTTTCCAACGTAGAAAAAAATTTTTGTTGCATTTAAAATGATCCTTCCAATCTTAATTCTCATATTTTCATCATTTCTCTCTCCATCGATTTTTCCTCTGCAAAGAACAATGCGAAATTCCGTCACACTGACTTTTTGGCATTTTGTCAAACTTTTTTGAACTTGAAAAATTTTTCAGATTTCAAACGATTTTTTAGATTTAGAAAATTTCAGAAATTTTGACATTTTTGATTTTGAAAAAAATTAAAAAAGTGATCAGTTGACTTTTGAACTAGGAAAAATTCAGATTGTTTCAAAATTTTACTTTATTTAGTCATTTCACAAGACATGATAATTGAAAAGTCATCTCTGACTAAACGTCTAAAAGTGAGCGTGATTTCGAAATTTTTTTCCAAGGCCAAAAAGTCGTTTGAAATCTCAAAAAAAAAATTCCAATTCCAAAAACTCAAGCACAATGTGTGAAAAAATGTGTAAAATCATTTTCAAAAAAAAAATCCTTTTGGATTCGAAAATTTTTTTAAGAGTTCAAACGACTTCTTGGATTTGGAAAAAAATTCAGAAATCGCGCTGACTTT
>FIZU01045768.1:0-20012 GCA_900064475.1 Pseudococcus longispinus
CAATTCGACCTTCGTGAACACGAATCTGTCATTACTTTCCCGATTGAGAGTAGAGCAGTGACGTAATCGTGAAATTTGTATCGCAGAAAATGGCCACTTTTCATAAAAACAGGGTTGAAATCGCAATTTTTCATTTTTTGAGCCCCGTAATGGTGACCTATTGGGGGTACGAAGCGTGTTTTCTGTATAATTCGAACCTCCTGAACCCGAATTCGAAAACAGTTTTCGGATAAGAAGCGAACAACCCGCGCAATCGTCCAAGTTATGTCGTGTAAAATGGCCAATTTTCGCCCGAATTGACAAACAATCGCGGTTTTTCATTTCCCAACACTTATACCTTCAACTTAGTACAGTATAAAACATTTTATCTGCCTAATTCGAACCTCCTGAATTCAAATTCGCCGTTGGTTTTTAGCTACGAAGTGAGGAATTTTCGCCATTGTCAAATTTGCCGAGCGTAAAATGACGAATTTCGCTGAAATTGATAGAATTTTTTATTTTCATAAGAACTGCTTTTCCCCATTTCAAGTTACAAAAAAAAATTATAGGATGAGAAACGACGAGCTTTAACCGTTCTATAACTATTGTTCGGACGATTTTTTCGTATCTTCAATTTATAAAAAATTGTCACACGGGTGTCCCAAAAGAATCGCGTTGCAATATTAAATCGCAATACGAAAAAATTTTGGAAACAAAAGTTGTAGAACGATGAAAGCTCGTCATTTTTTATTCTATAATTTTTTTTGTAACTTGAAATGGGGAAGAGCGGTTCTTATGAAAATAAAAAGTTGTATCAATTTAAGCGAAATGTTACGCGAGCCGACATAACTTGGACGATTGTGCAAGGGAGGTTCGAATTATACAGAAAACACGCTTCGTATCCCAATGGGTCTTCATTGCGGGGCTCAAAAAATGAAAAATCGTGATTTTAACCCTGTTTTTATGAAAATTGGCCATTTTCTGCGATACAAATTTCACGATTACGTCACTTCTCTACTCTCAATCGGGAAAGTAATGACAGATTCGTCTTCAGGAAGGTGGAATTATATGGAAATGATACCAAACATGCCCCTACCCCTTCACGTGCAAAAAGGGGGGCGTCGCCGCCTTGAAACCCCCACTGCTTCTCCCCTAGGAAAAATTTTTGATGGCCCCCTTTCCTAAAATTTTGTTTCGGTTCATTCTAAAAGAAAAACCGCGTGCCAATCCGTGTTCAAAAAAAAAAAGCTGTTCCGGGCACGGGCTAACCTCTACGACTATAACCAGTGACGTAGCTAGGATTTCTTCGAGGGAGATGCCAAGATTTCAGATAAGTGGATGGGGTTCTTGAAGTGTATGACAGATTTGCGATCTCTCATAATAGCGTAGCCGCAGTCTTTCGAGAGGGAGTGCGATAAGAAAAAATGTAATTTTATGTAAAATTTAAAAGAATGCGCATTTTTTTTTTGTCATAATAAGGATATTTCTGAGCCCGAACGTAGCGAAGATGAAAATTTTTGCAAAGAAATTAGGCATTCGAAACCTGAAATTTCATCATTTTCTTCAATATTTCAGTCGTCGTGGTATATCGAATACCTACTAGTCCCCGTTTACGGTTTTAATAATTATACGTGTTTCGAATTTGGAATCTGCGAACGATATAGGCATTTTTTAAAAACCTGAAAAACTTGGAATAGCGATATATGTGGTAGGGAAGTTGAAAAGTTCTGAATACTGAACGACCGAACGAAATTGGCTGAGATTTTAAATAGGTAGATATAATTTTATTCGAACGTGTAAATGGAAATTTTTGAAAAAATTTTGAGAATCGAGTTAATCGTAAACAATTCTTTTTTCAAAGGTTCCCGTTGGTTTTATTTTTCAAATAAGTAAAAGCTAGATGTCGAATGTATTTCTGAATGAAGTTTGTATTCGCGCGCAAGAAGTGGGTGGTAGGTGGCACCTACTGCTTCTGTATCGATAAACAGAAAAAAAAAAACAAAGCGGAGGTCTGCCTTGTTACTTTGCAAAAAAACCAAAATACGAGCCAACGTATCGTTTAAAACTAGATACTCGAAGAATTACCTTTACTTATAAAGTCTCGGTATAAGTACGTAATACGTCTACGTACAATGGCTATCGGCTAATATGCGAGTACGGAAGCCGTTCGCGATCACTTGTACATAGGTGTAGGTGTAATCTACTTGCGCCCCTACTCCGTAGGTTCTTACCTCTTTTCGTCGTTGTCTGCCTTAAATATATCTACTTAGCTATTACGAACGTGGTTTATGCAGGGTTTTTGTTGTCATTTGGTCGCGTTGTCGACGATGATAACGACAAGACAAGACGATATGCGAGATGCGAGATGCGAAATGCGAGATGCGACATGCGACATGCGAGATGCGACGTGATAGTAGACTCTTACCTTTACGCTTACGTACTTGGCCACCTACTACCCAACCACTATTGTACCTATACCTATACCTATACCTATACTGTATTTAGCCTACTGGTTACCGAGTAGGTACGATATCGTAATCATATAGATAACGGCAATTATACGACACGTATGTAGGTGGGTAGAGTACGTACTTTACTTATGTACTCGTAACATAGGGACATGAACCTACCTATGGCGTTGCATATTATAATGAGTAGGAATATCGGGTTGGTTAGTCGATTGGTTGGTTGGTTGGTTGGTTGGTTGGTTGGTTGGTGCGTGGAAGGGCGAAATATTGAAATTTGTAATTTACCTACCGTATTACAAGATGAAAATTTAAAATGTGCAGGGCCATGCCAGAAAAAGATGTTACAAGAATTGTAATGGTTGGACCAAAGTAGACGATAAAGACAAAGAAGTAAGAATTTTTTCTCTTTCCTGTTGCATTCTTGGTACGATTAAGCACTTAATGTTGGTGTATACGCATAAATAATCGATATCGGTGTTTGGTATAATTCGTAATCCACTTTGTACGTAGGCTTCATAGGTACATTGCAATGCTGCCATATTATATACTACTTACGGTACCTACCTATTATAGGTAATACTTTTAGGTATAATTTAGGTGCGAGCACGTGCGGTATACCATTTGAATCGTATATACTCGTAGGTAGGTATACCTTGCCTTGCCTTGCCGATACCACGATACCGGTTTGATACCTTACGTTATTTTTTGACCATTTCAACCAGCACCTAATATGCGGCGGTTTCGCAGATTTACTTTCCGTAACTTGGTAAAAGAAGCGAAGAGCTGCAAAAAAAAAAAAAAAAAAAAAAAAAAAAAAAAAAACAACATTTATAAAGCGGTTTAGATCGCGCGTTTGCCCCGAAATTGCTAGATTTCAAGCTCGTATCGACAGGTGAAAAATTTTAATTGTTAACTCGGGATTCTCTAATCCGAGTTGAATTTTTCCTCAATTTATCGATTCGAATGAAATTTGTCTAAATGCGATTGAAAGAAAAAAAAATGAACGCACCGAGGGGTTGAAAGAGTGTGGTCTCGCCCTTCTCTCTGGTAGGATGAAATGCAATTTCACCGCGCGGTTAATCTCCTTCGTCGTTCGGCTGGTCTCGGCAGTGTATGTGTACGATTTCGGCACATGTCGCGCAGTTGGCCCGCCACGCCGAAACAAAATTCGTGAAATGGCCGCGATGGTCAACCGAACGATTCCGCTACAGTGGATCAGAAAAATGTTTAAACCCCCTCATTTTCGCGAGATCAAAGCTCGCGCGCATTTTGGGAAAGTTTTAATTCTACCGCACGTTATTCCCGTTGAAAAATAACTCGGAGTAGTGAAAAAGCACGCGTGAAAAATCTTTTTGTATAGCGAATACGAATAAAAATTCTGAAAAATTGGCCAAAAAAGTATTCGAGAGCCGTGTTAAATTTCCATTTAAAATTTGCCTTTTTTCGGAAAACTGAATTTTTCTATTAGAAAAATTGAACAAAACCCAAGATTCTAGCTATGTTTCGTAATCCGTAGGGTTGTACCAACCAACGTGTTGAAAAAGATAAAATTCCTCCACATATTGCGATTTTTCTTACAGACTAGTGTGAGACGGAAAACTTGAAACGTAATGTAAATTCGCATTGATTTTCAAGTTTCGTAACTCGCACACGTCTGTAAGGAAAATCGCATCACGCGGAGGAATTTTTTCTTACGAATTACGAAACGTAGCTATTATTTTGGGTTTTAATCAGTTTTTCTCGTAGAAAAATCAAGTTTTCCAAAAAATGACTTTATTTTAAGCGGCAATTTAACACGGCGCGTGTTATTTTTCACGGGGAATAACGCGGTAGCGTTGAAACGAGGGGCGTTTAAATACTTATTTTTTTTGACCCACTGTACGTAGGTAAGTGGTTGCGCCGCGTCGGTTACTCAGTCGTGACCACTTGGTCCGCTGCTGGAGCAACTCGCCGCTTACAGCTGTAGGCTGTAACTACAAATAAATACCACCGCACCGTAACCCGTAAGTACCTGTAGTTAGATACAGGCAGGCAGGCAGAAGCACGGGCAGAAGACTAGTAGATAAAAGTCATATGGGCGAGTTTGCGACGACCAGTCCAGGGTCTGTCCTCCGTTGTACGAAAATTACGAGCTTGGAAGCCCAAATTGAAAGAATGACGCGATATTTTGTAGATTCGCACGATATGTACCGGTACTTTGTGCCCAGCTGGCAGCTACCCATACTACTCGCGGGATAGCGTTTGTTCGAGAGTAAAAGCGCGGTTTAAAATGCAAAAAACCGCGTTTTTTCTCTCGAAAATGACTTGGTTTTGGGCACCGTAGCTTCCCTTCCGAGTGACCCAGGGACCAGAGAGCTAAAAATTTGTACGCAGAGTTTTCAACGATCGGAATGAACAACGAGCGAACAAATTAGCAAAATCGAAGAGCATTAATTCGTCGGGCTTCACCCTAATGTACAAGGTGGCTGGGTCCACAGAGAAGGTCATCCCATAAACGTGGATTTTCTGGCCAAAATAAGGATGTTACAACAAAAATACTAGCGAGGAAACCTCGCCAACTCGTCGCCTCCGATCAAGTTGAAATTTGGCTCGCTGAAAGAGCACGCCACCCTGATTTCGTAACCAAATTTTGAGCTGCCCGAGTTGATTTTTCGATTTTTGGCGAATTTTTGGAAATTGCGAAAACAACCCGTTAGTAAGTCAATTTTTTACAAAAATTGAAAATTTTGAGATACGAGTAAAATTCTGAAAATCGGTTCGCAAGTACGTAGTCGATTGCGACCACCATCTTTTCCAGCATTTTTAAATCGCTCTAGAAGATGCTATTATTAGCTCCGGCAGCTGAAAATTTAATTCTACTGTTCGGGCGATATTATCGGTCGGTTATAGCGCGGTTGAATTGAAAATTCGAGGTGACGAGTTGACGCGCGTATTTGTTGGGAATTAACTACCTATGCTAATCGACTGATAATATCAACCTAGCGCTACGATTAAGTTATTTAGAGCGCTTTTTGGAGCGATTTCAATACGATCGCTTCGAAAATGGTCGCAACCGACTCGGGGGTTCGATCGACTTAAACTCGACTAGGTATATAAACGCCAATTTCCAGAATCTTATCTCAAAATTTACTACCTATTTTTGTAAAAAAAATTGATATACCTACCGATGGGTTATTTTTGCAATCTTTGAAAAGGCCAAAAATGGAAAAGCCAACTTCGGCAGCGCAAAATTTGGTTACGAGGTCAGGGTGGGCTGGGGTGGCATGCTCTTTCGGTTGATCGTAGGTGACGAGTTGGCAAGGTACCCTTGTAAGAATGAAAAATCGCCGAGTTCAAAATTCACGTTCCGCTGTAAGCGATTAGTTTTTTTTTTTTTTTTCAGAAGACTAGTTTCGCAGATTTTTGTTGTCAATTTTTTTTTTTACATTTTCAAACCCGTAGAACTTCTAGGTATGTGGGTCACGTTTTATACTACGTATTCGACCCTTGTTTTGTAAATAAGCAACTGCGGGCGCCGACGTCCCTACCAACAGTCCCTGCCTCGAACCCTTTGCAAAATTTGAATCCCGACTTTGAGAGTTGAGACTTTAGGGTTTGCTGAAAACTTGATAACATTTGTCGCGGAGCCGAGCTCGGCTTGAGAAATTTGCAAAAAAGTTTCAAAACCAATTCGGCGGGCATATCGAAAAATACAGGTATTTACCCGTATCGACGGGTAGGTAATAGGTATCGAACGGCCGGAGAAAACAAAACGCAAAAACCAAGTTTGCTAAATTCTCGCTAGAATTGCGACCAGCTTTCTTCGGTACTTTGATTTCGTTTTTCTCCGGCTTAATACCTATTACGTACCCGTAAATAGCGATGTACAGAGCGTACAGTTTCGGGCTCGGAGAGCAAATTCTGAAATGTGCGCAAAAAGCACGCGTCGTCCAGGCATGCGACATATTCGATTATCTAAATACGCTTTGCGCAAACTTATATTCGCTGCAGAAAATCAGAAAACAGCCCGTTACAAATAGCGATTAAAAACGTGAAAAATAGCGAGTTTTGAAATTTCGAGTGGAATTTTTCATTTTTTATTCGCGGTTTTTAATTTTTTTCAGCGCGCAATATGCAAGGCGCGCATCTACTCGCAAATGCTCGAGCGTTTGAGTGGAACTACGGCAATGTGGGCAGGCGCGTATGTAGTATGTACTAATACAATGTACCATTGTACCTATATACATACATGCACCTAGGTCATTTCGCCTCCGTTGGTAGAGAAGCTCTTTGGACTCGGATTTTGAAATTGCGTGTACAGCCTCCTAATAATTAAAAATGCCCCCCTCTCCGTGGTTTTAACCCCAACTAGAACATTTAAGCTACAAGTATATACGGGGTTGGGGGGTAACAGATTCGTAGAAACGTTTCTGTAAGCCTTCAAACGAGAGTATTTCGCTGTATATTTTTAAAAATTATTTTAAAAAATGTTTTTTTATGTTAAGGCTTTTTCGCCTCCACAAAATTCTCATTTTTTTCAATGCAAGAAAGGAAAGTTAGTGTCCTATCATCGCTTCGAATATATCGGCGTGTTCGCCTCCTTCGGCGCCTGCATAGGACATGAAATACACACCAAGCACGTACCAATCTTGTCAAACTTTTCGCCGCTGCAGGTTCTCGTGACGCGACGCGACGCGACGCAGCGACCTATACCGACGTAAACGTACTCGTACATATAAATTGCACCCGACTATAGCGATCGCATACCATACTTTTTTCATACTATCTACGTAATTACGAGGTCTTTTTGGGAGACTCGAACCTGGGCATATTTATATCATTTTAGTACGTCTACTTGAAATTCTTTCTTGCGAAAAATTCTGCGTTATACCGCTTCTTTCTCACTAGTCAGGGTCCTGATCTTGATACAAATTCGATTTCGCGTGCCTTAATTGGCGACGCGGCGCCGCGGCCGTCGTGTACAGCTTAAAAGAAGCTACCTGCCAATAACGTTCGCGCAATTTCGCGTTGTAACATAATTTTCGTCGGATCAATGAGTTACTTTTTCAAAAAGAAAGACTCGTTACATCGATTAATAACGAAAAAATATCAAGTTCGACTTTGGTAGGTATATGAAACGTTTGAGTCAGCACAACATACAGAAAACGTGTATAGCCTATATGCGGAGCGAAGACATTACATCGTAATTATTGTGTTCACACATCTCCTCCGTGCCGGGTGCCGGGTGCCGGGTGCCCAAATCGAACTCTCGATGGTTTCCAAGTAGAAGGCAAGTACATAGTAAGCGATTTAATGTACAATCGGACGAGATAGATATGCTGGGATAGTGGCACCTATACTTTATTGCGGCGCGACGCAACCGCGACTGCATTCAGCATTGGCTGGCAGTTGTGCCTGATAGAGTAGGAACAAGAGGTGGCGGCGGTGGCTAACGTTTGCGATGGCAGACAATAATAATTACCAATTATGCAGAGTATTAACCGGACAGAAGGCCGACAGACAGCCCTGGGAATTAACAAATTGCAATTAAACTTTTATAATGAGTTTGCCGCGCGTTTAAATTGCATTACCGCCGGGAATGAAAAATTCTGTTAGCGTTTGTTTTTTTTTAAAAAAAAGAAAAGTTTTCTGTTCAACGAGAACGGGTAAGACGCGTCGCTACACGACGAAACGCAACGCAACGCAACCGCCACTCTAAAAAGGTCGGTCGTTGTTTTTTGGGCGCGAAAAACGTTGAAATACGAATACGAATGAGACGAATGGTTATTGGCCGACTTGTATACCGACGCGACGCGATGGCTCGGAGAAAAACGCTTTTTCCAAGTACCTACCTCGACATACCTATTTCATCCGCTTTGGTATGCTTAGTACCTATATCGTGCATACGCATAGTACTCGCACCAACTGGGTGGGTAGAAACCTATAAGGCGTTACGCTCGTATACGTAGGTCACAAGACGTACATGCTATATACATTGGTGTATATGGTCATTGCTTCATCGCACGAGCTAACGTGTACGTGCGTATGTACGAGTATTTTTTTTTCACTTACGAAATAAGTACACCCATACGCGTTTTCTGTATGTTGTGCGGACTCCAACGTTTGATATAGGTACCACGGTCGGACTCGATATTTTAATCAACGTAACAATACAAATTCTCTTTTTATTTGAAAAAGTAACTCGTTGATCCGACTGAAATTCATTTACACTCAAAAATGACGTTTTACACTCCGTTTCTTCTGTCTGAAAAAACCTTACGGAGTCTTACCAACGTTTATACTTGAAAATTCTCATTCGCGAGGTGTATGAAGTGTCCGCTCAACGTCATTTTTTACGGAAAATTTCGTAACTCCCATACAACTTTGAAAATCATAATTCTAGAGAGATTTACGAAGGGCGGACTATTTCTAAACTCGACCAATGTCACATGCGAGATACTAGTACTTGAAATGACTCGGTTGCGAAGATAAAACGTTGGCCGGACACCATCAACTGTCTGCCTTACGTCAAATGTCCGATCAACGTATAACATTGCGTAGGTATGGAAAAAGTCTGCCCATGATACAGTTCTTAAACACACGTATAACTCGCACGAATTTCATGGTAACGCGATTGCGTACCTATAAATCACCATTAAATTAGCGTTACTTGTATGCGACCGGCCAACCGACCAAAACCCGAATTGGGAAGCAACGTAGCAAATGACATCGGCGGCATGGCACGGTACGGTATTTTATCAAGTCGTAGTCTACGTAAACGTCCGTCTAGCTCTAGGGTATACCTAGTTACGTTGATGTTCTCGTCATCGGTATCGGCATCGGCATCCCATTCTACTAGTGCTACTTGATCCCACAATCGCACATTACCATATCTGTAGTCTGTACCTACTCGTACCTAGACCTACTTCTACGCGCATCTACAATCCAAGTTCTTCTACATGAAGTACGAGTATACTGTACGTGCAATTGCGCATACATACCTAATTTGCAGGTACGAATATAGACTAGGTGTTTTCGTAATTCGTAACTGTCGCATTAGGTATTTACTTCCGTCATCGAGATGAATCTATATCGCCACCTGGGGGGTGGGGGTGGGGGGGGGGGGTGTATGATTCTCGACTCGTTTTAGGGGGCGCGATGTTTTACGTCTCGTCGCACCACCCTCTCACTCCTCCTCCTCCTCCTCCTCCTCCTCCTCCTCCCCCCCCCCTTGCCCGGTGAACACTTTCTTTAGCTAAGTAAGTAGGTACGTGCGCTACCTATCCTGCTGAACAGAATGCACAAGTGCCATGGTAACTGATGGTATACCTACTACTTTCTCACTAACTAGTACTTAGGTAGTACATACATATTACATATACCTATACTTATTACGTAGCCTACGTACGTACTCGTAGAATAGAAGCATGCGCTATACACGTAAGGCGTTGCGCTGCGCGGCGCGGCGTATCTTTAGCTATACCTGTGCGAGTATTTCGAGTCGTGTTGGTTTTCGCCTTTCGATTGCTAACCCGACGGTTTGTTGGTTTGTTCGCAGATATTTTCTTCCAAGTCTGAATTGCAGTTGCACTCGCAGCTACACATGCGCGAAGTGAAGCCGTACAAATGTTCGCAGTGCAGCAAAACGTTCGCCAACAGTTCGTATTTAAGCCAACATACCAGGATACATTTAGGCATAAAACCGTATCGTTGCGAAATCTGCCAACGCAAGTTTACCCAGTTGTCGCATCTGCAGCAGCACATTCGCACCCACACCGGCGACAAGCCGTACAAATGCCGGCATCCGGGCTGCACGAAAGCCTTCTCGCAGCTCAGCAATCTGCAAAGTCATTCGCGTTGCCATCAGACGGACAAGCCGTACAAGTGTAACTCGTGCTACAAGTGTTTCTCGGACGAGCCGTCGCTGCTCGAGCACATTCCCAAGCACAAAGAGTCCAAACACCTGAAAACGCACATCTGCCAGTACTGCGGCAAATCGTACACGCAGGAAACCTATCTCACCAAACACATGCAGAAGCACGCCGAAAGACTGGAAAAAAGGCCGCCCATCGCGCTCGGTATGGCGGCGGCGCGCGGCCTCGCCATGGACGGTGGCGGCGGCGGAGGCGTCGGTCCGCCGTACTGGGCAACCGGAAAAATGTCGCCCGACTCGGCCGCCAACCATTTGGCCGAGGTGCTCAACCAGCAGGAGGCCGTCGCCTGTCTACAGGGTGGCGGCGGCGGCGGCGGCGGCGGTGGCGGGAACGGCCACGGCGCCAACGACGGCGTGTTATCGTCCGAGCACGCGGCCGCCGCCGCGCTACATCGCGAAATGAACGGCGCCGCGGCCGCCGTAGCCGCCGACGACTACGTGCTGCGTTTGTCGCAGCACGCGCACGCGGCAGCGGCCGCAGCGGCCGCCTCGGCCAGTACGCCGTTGTCCGCTTCGTCGCCGCTGCATCCGCACGAGCCCATCATCACGGTTTCGACGCCCGGCGGCGGCTCCATCAAAACGCCGTCCTCTTCGGCGTCCGCCTTCACGCCCATCCAGTCGATGGGCATCGGGCCCCATCACCATCACAGCCATCATCTCAACCACCACCAGCATCATCATATCGCCGACCGCGCCGCTTACCTACCGTATCCGTTTAGCGGCGGCAAAATGGCGACGGCCGGCAGCCAGCTCTCCGGCCTCGTCAACATGCCCAACTCGATGGACATGTCGACCAAAAATTCGCACGCCGTACCTTCCAATCACCTACACAATCAGCTCATTTCGTTGCAGCAGATTCGTAGCTACCATCATCAGTCGCCACTCGCCGACCATTTCATACAAGGAATCAAAGATAAGAAAGACTCGATCTTATAAAACCTCGTTTAAACGTCGCGTCGCGTCGCGTCTCGTCGCGTCTCGTCTCGTCTCGTCTCGTCACCCCAACCTCAACCCCAACTCCAACCGCCAATTTCTACCGCTCATCTCGCCGCACCTACTTGTACCTACTTGATTTCAAATTTCTGCTCTCGCCTAATCTAGGTACCTATTGGCTATTGGCTATTGGCTACTGGCTATTGGCTATTGTCTATTGCCTATTGTATCACGTTCGCCTAACCTACCTATCGGTGTAATACAAATATGTAATTATTTCTCGCGTCCGATTGCGCGTCTATCCGCGCCTACCTGGAATACCTACGTACCTACTTATTTATTTTTTTGCTCGAATAATTTGTAGCAGGGTAATGCGATATCTACCGCGTTTGTCGTACCAAGTGCTGCAACGGTAGTTTTTACTGCTTGAAAAAACACTATCGTCTGTTTCGGTTGTTTTCTAAGCATTCGCTTGTTAAAATACTACCGTTAGCAAAGTGTTGGACAATTTGGAAGATATTTCCAATGTATTTCAACCAATTTTCAAAGATTTTAAAGATACTTTCGTAATTTTTCAGCCTATTTGGGTAATACTTACGATTATATGAAATTTTAATCAAATTTTTCGAAAAATGTTTTCGATTTCATTACCTTGTTGGTGGAATTTTGATGGCAGAGCCTCTTTTTCGTATTATTCGTGTAATTTTTGTTGACTTGAAAACTACCGGTTAACCGCCAGTAAATTTTTAAAAACTACCAAAAAAAACTTACGTTTCGGCGCTAGTCGTACCTACTCGCTATTTTTGTTTTTGGTGGCGGCGACGGCGGCGGCGGTGTTGTTGTTGTTGTTGTTGTTGTTGTTGTTGCTGTTGCTGCTGCTGCTGCTGCTATCGCTACCTGCTTCTTTTACCGATACAATTACTCCAATCGCATTCCTAAACCCATCGCTTAGTTATTGACTTACCTACCCTATGTACGTAGGTAGGTTAGTGCAGATTTTGATTTTAGTTGCGAGCGTCGATTGTTAGATTGCGTGTACCTAAACTTTTAACCTTGCCATTATCTTTCCCGTTGATACGAATAGTAGGTACTACGAAAAAGTAGGTAGGTACCTCACTAACTGATGCTCCATGGCCGCGTCAAGTACGATTTGATTCTCGATTGTACTCCCCTTTTCGAAACCCTTTCTTTTTCACATACCTAGGTATTTTATTTTCTATTTTTATTTTTTTCCGAGTCCTACGTCGCTGTACATTACTTATACACTTACACGTTTTCAGTTTTTTTTTTCTCGTTTTACCGGAACTTTTTCCATCATTATTAATAGGTATTACTATTAGGCTATTTTTAGGTATTACCAACGCGTTTATTGTATGTTCGTTCGTTTTTTAGCTCGCGCATTTTGTTACTCATTTGTTTGTTTTAGCGTATTTTATTTATCGTAACGAGCGTTTACTTATTTGTTTCTAAGTTTATTATGCTTTTTTGTTCCCTCCTCTCTAGTTTTGTTTTGTTTACCCTATCCTCTTTTATTATCTATTATCTATCATTATTATTATTATTATTTTTTGTTGTTGTTGTTGTTGTTGTTGTTGTTGTTGTTGTTGTTGTTGTTGTTGTGTTAGTCGTGGTTGGTGGTGTTGTTTGCTTTTGCAGTTTTGCATTGTTCACTCTTGTTGTTGTACGCAACGCAAGCTGAAATAGCGAGGTGGAGGTATCTTGCGATTTGTGAATCGAGTCCGCGTTTTTTTTTCTACTAATTTTCTTGTGTGGGTACCTAGCTACCTGCCTCCTCGTTCTTCTTTGAATAATCTTCGTACCAACCTGAATCCGCCGATGCCGTTTCAATGCGGATTCTACCCAGTGACGACGAGAGCGGAATAGGGCCCGACGCAATAATTTTCGACTCCTTATTTTTTATGAACAAAAGGGCCATAAAGACTGTGTTTTTTAGTAAAAAAAAATATTTTGTGTAAAATTCAAGAAAATATCCTATTTTTAGTTAGAATTGCGAGATCTATCGAGCCTGAGCGAAGCGAGAACAAAAAATTTTGCCGAAATAATATTCGAAATTTGAAATTTCGTAATTTTTTTCAACATTTTAGACATCGAATGCAAATTTGCGCCACTAAAATTTGAGAGTTTTCTTTTTGTTTTATTCACTTTTTCAAGCGCTGTATTTTTTCTCGGTCCCGCGTATTTTTCGTTCCAAAGACTCGTAAAATTCCGGTACAAGTGTACCCTTCGTACTCCCTTACCTCGTCACTGATTCTACCAGTACGTAATACGCGTACGTACGTACGTACGTACGTATGTAATGTACCTAGACTTACACCTGATAGCTGGACCCTGCTCTGTGTCCGTATCATTCGGTATACGAGTAGGCCTATAGGTGACAGATACGTAGTAGTTACCTACCTACGAGTACATCCGTGTCAACGAACTGGTGAAACGAACGAAATAGTAGTCGGCAGATGGAGAATTGGAGATAGTACTTGCAAATATTATTGGACGAGGTGAAAAATAAATAAAAGTACGCTGTTTGAGTATCTATCTATACGCGTACGTAGGTATTACACGCTCGTAGTATCGAGTATGTAGCAGTAACTAGTTGCCGGAACGCGACTAATGAGTACCCCTATTCTCGGCCCATTTATGTTTCATACTAAGTATCTACCTACCTGACTATTTATACGAATAATACAATCTTATCGGTGTAAAGCACTTCTAGGGATGGAAATGTAGGAATATATAATATATTTTTTTGGTTGCTTCGTTTGGGCCTTGTTTCTTCGTAAATTTGCGCACACTACGCACACCCCTCCTCCTCCTCCTCCTCATCTTCCTTCTTCTCGGCTACGCCTATCGAGTTTTTATTCTTCTAATTTTCATTATACGTATTGTTTATTTTTAATTTTTCTTCTTTCGTTCATTTGAGACAGCAGCAACGACACGACGCAGTGGCGGCATCAAGTTTCTCCCTTTTTTTGGACGTTAATACTTGAAATTTCGCGCAAATGCGCAGCGAGTAGAATTCTTTATCGACGCGACGCGACGCTTTGTCTGTTCCGTGTACATTAAGTATATATGACTCTCGACGAACTCCTAGCTTCCTCCACTTCACTACCCTTTCCCCTTCCGCGGTTTTGTCCTTTCTTTTTTTACTTATATCGGCGAGCCTTTTGCGGCCTGTTTATTTATTTATTTGTTTATTTGTTTATTTGTTTGTTTGTTTGTTTGTTTGTTTGTTTTTATTTCGATTGGAGTTTTATTGATCTCATAAACCAGGTTGATCTCTTTAAATAAACGATGACGACTTTTGAAATCTTAATTATTTGTAATTAAGTCTATTGTTACGACAATTATACGGTTATTTTTACCTATACATTACGCCTATTTGTATGCTGTTACAATTACAATATATTAACGTACCTACCTATCTTATTTTCAATTTTTATTCTTTCTTTTGTGCCCCTCCCCCCCTCCCACGACTCTTTCATCGTGGCAATGCCGAATATTGTAGATAAGTACCTATACTATGTATTTTTTGATTATTCCTTATTCCATATGTTACGTGTGTACCTACCTACCTATGTAATGTACCTATCTATGCGAGATTGTATGTGCTGTTAGCTGTGCAATACTTACCTATGTAAATAATGCCGTGAATTGAGATGAAGGAGTCGAGAAAAAATGCGAGAAAAAATAAATAAAACTAATCGAAACGCGTAGACGAAAAAAAAAGAAACGCTGCTCAACGAAATGAATGTGAAAAAAAATTGTAAAAATGTTTACGTATTTGAGGGAAAACGCGGAGAAAAAAGTTCTACCGTAGGTACCTACTTATCGACGTAATGTAGGCGAATGTACGCGACTGCGAGTACAATACAGTGTGTTTAAAAGTGTAAGAATTGTATTTCATTATATTGTGTACTTATGTGTATTATTGTACGATTACTTGACTAATTTTAAGTATTGAATATTATTAGAGATTTACTATTATAGTACGGTACGTATGTGTACGCGTATGCATTTTTTTGTTGATCGAATTTGATTTTGTATTAAATTTTGTATTTCGTAAGTAATTGTTGTAATTTTTAGTTCGAATTAATTCAACTTTGAGAAATGAAAAATTCCTATCATTTCCTTTTTGAGAAATAAAAATTGTGTATTATGTGTTATTCTATATCGGTACCATAAGTACCTATTTTATTTTTATAGCACACTACGTATAACTCATTTACCTAGGTACATACATACTTAGGCCCCCGAAGTACGAATACGTAGGTTGGTTACGAAACATTTTAAATACAGTACAGCTACTGGGGGCGGGCGGGGGGGGGGGGGGGGGGGGGGGGGGGGGGGAGGTTCCCAAGAAATCTGACATTCCTAATAACAAGTCGGATAGAGTATTATAGTAGGTACTTACATTAATTTCATCGTTTTTTACGTACCGTACTTGGTCATTAAAACGAATATGTAAACTTCACATTTTATCTAACTTGTTATTCTCGCAAAGAAAATTAAATTGAAAAATAAGGGAGCAGCCAGGTATTCTTGGGCACCCAGTAGTTGAGCATGTAGTTAGAGGTACCTCGTCCTGATGCCAACATTCGACGGGCAACAACGACTGTGCTTTTCTAAAGCTGATTCGGACTCTTCCACTTGCAAGCTCCACCCCTCCGTCGGTGTGGCTGTATTCTTTCATTACCTACCTATCGTTATCGGTACATAGATAGATAATTAGATAATACCTACTCGGCTACTCGTAAATATGCGCGTACATACATGCTTGCGGAATATCCAACTACGCGAGTATGGTACTACGAATATGTTACGTAGGTAGTAGGTGTTAGGTAAATAGGTATCACAAAAACTCGAAGAGTAAGAGGCCGGTAAACGTACTTGTAAGCATCGTTTAGGTATAATGTCTACAGATTTCTTTACGGAAAAATTCGCAGGAAAATATTAGAAATCGTGGTTTGTTACGGTACGGAGTAGTGTATAATATGTATAGTAAAATAGCAAAGGATTGTACAGAAAAATAGAAAAAATTATATTTTTCTGCACATTTCCGTAACAAATCTGTAGACATTATAAACGATGCTTTAGTCTGCATGTGGTGCGACTGCGAGCAATTTTCGGTTCAGCCGGTCGTCCTCGTAGACAACTAGCCAAAAGCCGTCCATTCGATGCAGCTACTTCGGTACCTAAGCTACGACTACGATGAGTAGATATCTGGGTAGGTACCTAGTACGTTACGTATCGACTACCTACCTAGGTACCTACGTAATATCTATTTGCAAACACGTATTTGTTATGGACGTGTTTAACGCGCACTCGCACGCGTGCGCGTATAAATAGAAAATGAAAATAAGAAAAAATTGTATAAAAACCAAATTTAATTGGCAGTAATTAGCATTCGGCATCTTTGTAAAACACCCAGTTATTACCTGGATGTTCCTTGTTTTGGCAAGGTTAGAATCTTACAACATGTTATTTCTAAAACAAGGCTAAAATAGTGTAGGTTTTGCGCATATAATCAAAATGTAGGCTGAACAAACTGGTTTACAAAAATCACCTGTAAATGTACAAGTTGAGGTTTAGGTTTAGGTTTTACGTACTTTTCGCATTCGTAGAATATGCTCTGCTCGTACTTCGCTACGTAACCAACCATCGACTACCTACCGAGTAAGCATTTCGTTACTATCCTAAAACACGACCATGGTACCCATAGGTAGGTAATAGGTATTCGGACGCGGAACGTCTATCAGTCGCCGCGCCGTAATCAGAAAAGTGCGAAAAAAAATTAATTCATCTGATTTCAACATTCGCCCCTCCCCATGCCAAACTCCTTTAAAATGCTCAAAAAATGAAATTTCACTCTTCTTTTCAACATTACAATCGGTTGCAAATATAACATGTACGCCTGCAGGTATAAAGATAAGCCTATGCGTTGTTAAAAAAGGAAATAAAAACCGCAAGAAAAATAACGCCTTCGAAAGAAGCGCTTTATTTTTGTACTTACCTACTTACCTGGATACGAGTAGGTATATGAGTAAGTATACGCGTAATATTTTACTGCCTCTACCTACATAGGTAGGTAGTGTTCGCAAGATGCCCTATCTGAATCTAATGCCTAACTCAATTTGATACGGATGCGTCTCGGGTGTCACGTCGCATGCCCTTGACTACAGATGTTCGTTGTAGAGTTGGTTCATGCAAAGTTGTAAAGTAAAGTTGGTCGATGTAAAGTACTGTAAAAACGTTTCAAAAATGAAAAAAGTCGAGTGACGTATCAATGTACTCGTCAGAGGGTGCTGGTGCTATTTATCAACTTCAATGTACAAATATATCGTACCACAATCACTAGTTGCTTTTTTGGTACCTTTATTTGTTCTTTTATTTAATTTCCTACGTATATTTCACAAAAATAAAATGAGATAAAAAACTTTCTATCATTTTTCACTTTGGAGAGCATTATTGCGAAGCTCTTGATGAGAGCGCACTTTTCTCCCATCCTTTCTCACTTTCTCACTTTCTTCACTTTACACCACTTTACACTTTACCTTGCATAAATTTAACTTTACTGTAAAGTGAACATCTCTACCCTTGACTATTCCATTCTGTTGCCCGCATTTAAACAGGGCCCACACTGAGAGAAATGTATCGTAAAAGTTACTATAAAATATCAAGAATTGGTGTAACTTCCTGATATTTTATAGTAACTTTTACTATACTTTTACTAAACATTTCTCTCAGTGCATGATTATACCTATTAAGATGAATCGAAAAAAAAAACACGTGGGATTCCTTTAGACCAAATCCAAGATGTTTCATTTCAAGTTAGAGATCCGACATACAAAATTTTAGATTCTTAGCTTAAACGGGTACCTACCGAGCTGGAAGTGCTCAAAGTGTGGTCATTTTTCATTCGAAAAAAAAACGGCTTTCCGTCATTTTTGGGCAGTGCTACTCGCGCAGGACCTCGGCCATCCCATCGGCCATCTAAAAGTGCAGTTTGAGTTTCTACACCACCGTAAACCATTGACCTCGGAATCAGATACCACAACTGTTGCCCTCTATCAGGGGGTTAAAAAGATACAAATCGTTGAAAAATTGAGATTTTTGAGTTGAAAAAACAAAAAAGAAATTCCCTCCGCTCAGAAGCTTGCTACCAAAACCGGACCTTAAAGATCCCTATTGACGCCGAAAAATTATTTTGATTTAAAAATTTGGACAATTTTCATGGCGGTGCAGTGTTGCCAGTTTTCAAAGCGATACGATGGTCCCCATACATATATATGAAAATAGGTAAACGGTATACCTACCTCCTTGGATAATTGACTATAGCTTTACTACGTAGGTAGGTACCAAATAGGTATCTTTATACCGCATCGCGACTATGCTAACAGTAAAATTGTACTTATTAATAAAATAAATAATAATTATTAGATGCGGAGCAACTAATTTTGAATTTTAATTATTTCTATAAACTGGTTTATCGCCGCATACCAGTATTCATGCAACGAATTAACATTATATGTAGGTACCGTAAGTAACCGCTTTTTTTATCTTTCTTTCTTTTTTTTTCTTTTCTTTTTTTTCGTTTCGTTTCGTTTGGTTTGGTTTTCCTTTTTCAACATGTTAATTACCGAATGAGCTCCCCTTACCGTGATAATTTTTATACATTCTTGTTTGTTTATGAACACGTTTTTAAATTATTCGGTTAACCTTGAAAATTTAAAGCTCTATCCTATTCGCGCGTTATGTAACCGAAATTTTTTTATAAATAAATCAACAAACATTTCAAATTATTGTTTGTTACAGATAGTCCAAGAAAGTTAGCGATTATTTCAACATTAATTCTGACAAATTCGCGACAGCAATTTTTCTTCTAAATGGGAAGTACTCACCACCCTTTTCAAAATTGTATAACAGCGTTTTGCTGTAGGGTGCGTACTTCGAGAGTTAGGGGTTGAAAACTATCCCCCATAGCGTTTTTTGCATTTTTGAGAAAAAAATATGGGTACACAAAATATTCCTCATAAATTTTCCAATTGAGAAAGTTCCTATCATTTTTTTTTGTAACTCCCACCCTCACAAAGTTATCACACCATTCAAGGGTGACTGATTTTCACGCGTCGCGTCGCATAAATATAAAGTTTTTTAAATATAAAGTATGCAAAATGTTAAAAATTTCAGTTCAACGATTCGAGGACACAGACTTCAACTTTTTTGGCCATTTAATTCTCCTAATCAGTAATCACCAAACCCACCCCAAAAAGAGTCAACGCCAAGAGGTGCGATAACTTCGTTGGAGTGGGATATACAAAAAAAGGATAAGAAAAGCTTTGATGGGGAATTTTATAGGGATTATTTTATGTTCTCATATAAAAAAAAAAAAATTATATTCGGATATAAAAGCAAAAAAGTACGCACTCTACAGCAAAACGCTATACTACGGACCCATAGTTGGGACCAAAAGATCACCCGAAATTTTTGGTCTTGCTCGAATTCATCAAACTAGTCGAAAACCACCCTTATCTCGATTTTTTTACCCCCTCGAAAACGCCCAAAATCCATGAACTATAGCCTTCTCTAATTTTTGGGCCCAAAAATGGGCTGAAATTTTTGGCCTCAGAAAATCGATTTCGATGTGGATTTCGACTAATTCGAGGTCGGCGATCACGAATCCGGGGTCCATTTTGGCAGTGCTC
>FIZU01045776.1:0-11049 GCA_900064475.1 Pseudococcus longispinus
AGTGGTTTCGTTTCTATAATGTACTTTTAGCTCGAATTTTGAAACCACAATTTTTATTTATCATTCAGCTACAAATTTTTCATTTTCATTTTCTCAAAAATTTTATGTTCGATTTGCCGCCCTAAAAATTTGCCGCTCGAAGCACGTGCTTCGTGTGCTTGTGCGTAAATATACCACTGTGGAGTACCTTTTGTTTTTCTTGGTGAAGTAACGTCCAAAATGAATTCGAGAGGTCCAAAAACATAAATACATTTTGATACCTAAATTGATAGCGTTAAAAAATTTTAAGTTTTGCATCCATCTTCCACCCCCAGGGAGACATATTTTCGATGAAGAGTTAAATAACTCCAGAAACGAATTCTGATATCTCGAAAATCTGAAGCAAGTCGATATTTTTAAGAAAAGTACTGGAAAGGCACTAATAGTGAGGTTTTGCTCAAAACAAAGAAAATTTCCAGCAGTTGAAGTATTATAACTTAAAGTGGTTTTTCGAAGTTAAATATTGAAGAAAAAAAATAGTGTTGAGTAAAAACATTCATGATTTTGGAAATTAGATACTTTGAGGTTTTTAAAAATGTGTTTGGTCATCTGAAATGATCAGAATATTGTGCCCAAAAAGACGTTCGAAACAAAAGAATTTCTTTAATTACCATTTTCAATTTTTTTTGAGATATGACATTATTACTCCAGACGTGCGATACTACAAAGAGAATTTACTTTTTTAGGAGGTTGGCACAACTCAGTGGTCAACAAATGATGTATCCTGGCATCGGTCAAATCTTTCTTCGATGGATTATACTCCAACTCTTGTAAATCAACATTCCACATGCTGTTATCTAATTGAGAGCAACTGGAACTAAACCACGATTAATTAAAAATCACACGGTACCCAACTTGGGTAAAATTATCAATAAAATACCTCGCTTGCAAATTGCCTCCGGTGTAATTTCTAAATATAGCCGATACGGATTCGGTATTCGATATATTACCCAATGTCGAAGCATTTCTACGCATAAAATCCAAAGCATCTTTCATGGCGAGTTTCGAATACGTTTCTAATATCTTCGGTTCAGCACCTTGATGATTTTTCAGCAAATGAGGTCGTATGAATTTATTATCGAATCGTTTAAACCTGTTTAAAAACAAGATTACAAACAAGACTGTAAAGTTGCCTATACCGAGCCGTAAAAAAATCGTATCGTATTTACGGCGTTTCAGTTATGCAATTTTATTAACACCTCGGTTATTACCTATCTCGTAAGTGATGATTTCCATGATGCCCTAGTATATCCTCGATGCCAGCCATCATATGATCCATGAACTAAACAAACGCGTTATAATGAGGTGTTATATGTAACGTGTGATTATTTTCAAAATCCAGGTAAAATGCTTACCCTTTCGTGTATTCTCTCATTCATCGTAGGTTTCCTTTTCTCGGCTTTCTTGACGTTTAATATTTTTACTAATGGTCTTATGGTAATACCCTGCATACGAATGAGTTGTTAACAAACATAAATGCAAACACGTCCAAGTATTTCGTAGGTGCTTATGAACGTTATACAAACCTGTATGAAGACAGTGAAATAAATCACAGCGATTGTGGTCGTAATAAACATTTCTCTTTGTTTAACATGATGCGGATTAATTAGCAACGCTAAAGCAAATGCCACCGCTCCTCGTAATCCGCCGTAACCCATAACAAATTTATCAACAGTATTGAGTTTATATAACCGGAAATGATTTAATATTGCTGATAGCAGCATTACACCTGTGAGAAATAATTTGATGAGTGGAGAGAATTGAGGTGTGTAAATAGGTGAAAAAAAAGGGGGCTTGAAAACCACATACGAACCTACGAATCTGTAAAATGTGCAGAAAAATATGGTAACTATGACGAACGTTGTGTTCCACTGATGATGCTCGCTGACAGTCGAGACTCCTAGAAACATGAATATTATGGTTTCGGACGAGCTACTCAGCATTTTCATTGTGTATTTAACGGTGGTATGAGATTTATGTGAAATATTCGCCTCGACGTAATTTTTCATCGTTATACCGCAAAATGTAATGCTGAAAGGTGAAAGAGAATATAAATCTTGTATATTTGCACATCACTGAAATGAAGAAAACTCAAAGTAGAAAGCACTTGATGGGAAATTCGTTCAATTAAAGATGCATAATAAAAAATTAGATAGTTATTTTTTTCCAAAATCTCACTGATTTCACATTTCTGTAACTTTTGAATGAATATGAGACAAGGTTTTTTACAAGTGTTATAAAGTCTGTCAAATTAACAAAAAATTACAAAAACTCTATTTTAAAATCATTTCGACATTTGAACAACAAATCACAGATTTGGGTAAGTAAACTACAGTTATGAAATTCACCCTTCCTTCTCCGCTCATAAAATAAATAAATTAGCCAATAAATTCCAACAAATTTCCAATTTTATACGGTGGGTATATTTTAAACTAAAAATCTGTTTTCCTCTAATTTTTGAATCCTAAAAATAATAAAAATTATTATTAGATATTTTCTTTTTTTTTTTTACTGGTGACATTTCAGGAAAATTCATAAAGTCATAAAATTCATATTTTTTCCATCTCTTGTCTTTGAAAAACCATAAGGTATAACCATAAACTTGATACTTATATTTTTTAACGTTGGCATTTTATACAGAAAACTATCTATTTTGATGTTTCAGAAAAACACATACCTACGTTAAGTTAAGTACTTTAGATGAGTAATTTTCGATTTGTCAATTCTAAAATTCTTATTTATGTTACATTCGTTCGAGAATTAAAAGATGAGTCTCAGACAGGATATCGATAAAGTGTCTGGCAAGTCATTTACAAAGTCAAATGTAATTAACAGATAAATAATTCCCAAAAGAAGTTATTCGGAAGTCGTGATATTTGAATTTTTTTGAAATTTTTCAAGTTCAAAAAGTCATTTGAATTCTTAAAAATTTTCCAAGCCCAAAAAATCTGACAAAATGTCTGAAAATCACCGCAATATCTGAAATTTTCCAAATCCAAGAAGTCTGCATGACAAAATGTCGGAAAGTTAGCGTTATTTCTGAAATTTCCCAACTCCAAAAAATGAATGGAAATCTGAAACTCTTTCCAAGTACACACAAAAAAGTCTGATCAAATGTCTAAAAGTCAGTGTTAGGTAAAAAGCTGTTTGACAAAATTTTGACTTGAACTTTTTTGGAAATTTTTCAAGTCCATAAAGTTGAAATTTTCCAAGTCCAAAAAATCATTTAAATTCTATAAAATTTTTCGAAGCTCAAAAAAGTCTGACAAAATGTCTAAAAGTCAGCGTAACGAATCTCGTTACCTTTTTCGTAGGTTTGGTTTTGGTCATCGCAAAAGCATATCGATGCTTACATAATTATACTCGTAGATTTTGATGAAACCACAAAGTTTGAAGGTTTGAATTAGTTTTGGAAATATTTGGATATTATCTCTAATCGCTTCATCTAATACCTCATCTCCACTCATTTTAACGAATTTTCAATCAAGTAACCAAGCATAAATAGTATCTACCCACGTATTTTCAAGTTAGAATACAAAACACACAAATACTTACGCTAAAATACCAGACATATGGAACATCTCAGCATTCAAATAAGCAATATACGCCATAACCAATATCAATATTGGCTCGATAACCCTGGCTTGATGCGTAAACCTTGTAACAAACCCTGTCAAGAATCCCCACACTATGCCTATAATGGTCCCACCGATGGCAACAACCAAAAACGAGACCGCGCAACTTAATAAATCAGTATACAAGATATTCGACGTTCCTATTCGATTAAACGCCTCGAACATATGATACAGCACCTAAAACAGACATAAATAGATTACCCGCGAAACACGACAGGTAAATCCGGGCGATTTTCTTAATATCTCGCTCTCTCGCGTTTACTTACCACTGTAACCGCATCGTTGAGCAAAGACTCTCCGAATACAACAATGTAGAGAATTTCATTAACGTGAATTTCTTCGAAAACTGCCAACACAGCTACCGGGTCGACGGCCGAGATTAATGCGGAAAACAGAAACAATTCCAATACTGGTGTATCGACGGCAAATAATCCTAAGGTATTAGCTAACCACAGAGATGCTCCTATAATGAAAATTTACGCTTCAATCTCGAAGTACAGCGGAAAAAGAAAACCACCGCAGATTTATTGAGTTGTCAAAATCAATATACTAACCAATCGTCAATGTATTGAAAATAGTCCCCACTACAGCGAATAACAAAATCGTTCCTAAATTATCGAAGAATAGTCTATTAGGCATGAAGTAACCGGCATCCAGGATAATGGGAGGCAACATATATAGAAAGAACGTATCGGGCGTCAGTGCGGTAATATGAATGTTTTTAATACACATCAATACTAGTCCGATTAACACTCCTACTACGATTAATAAACACGACTCGGGTACTTTTTGATTTAAATCCGGAGCCATGTGGAAACCTGAAACATATAAATGACCGTTGAAAATGAGACTCGTTAAAAGTTTCCTCGGTTCGAAGTTCCCCTCCTAAATCTCTCTGCCGAGCTGACATTAGCTTATAAATGAATTCTCATGGAATTCTTTTTTTTTTCATGGTACACAGTCGGATAAAAAATACTTTTTTGTAATCCTCGACTATACCAAACTCGAGCCAACTCAATTAAGATATTCGCTCGCTCAATAAGAAGCTTAAATTCCAACTTTTTTTTCCACCTTGGTGAATAAGCTAGAAAATATCTTCTCTCTGTAGGTGATCACAATGGGAAAATTTTTCCCATAGGAATTTAGGTACCTGGCGGTATTTTACAAGAGATTAAGTCCTCTGGATTTAGAAAATTTGCTAATAACCGAGTACCAAAAACCTTGGCGTGTGAGTACAGAGCGTGAAATCTGGAAAACGTGTTGGAGCAAAAAAAGAAAAATGAAAAATTACACCGATTAATTTTTCAATACGAGCCCCGTTGACCGAATAAGGTATCTTTTTTTGGTGGGAAAACGGCGAAAAATTATATTCAATTTTTTTTGTATTTTTTTCCGCATCGTGAACACGCAGCTTTACCATTTTGGCGCGATATTTCAAATCATTAAACGTGCTAGTCCAATTTTACGAGCGTATAGACATAAATCGTTTTATTATAACGAGCCCCGACCAAGACCAGCATTAAAAAATGAATGTTAATAAATTACCCGCGATCCGGAGGGGGTTTTTCCATTCGAAGAAGAAGAACGAGCGACGAGAAAATCGAGAGGAGGAAACACGGTGACGCAGATATTTCAAAACCGAACGTTTTACGTTATAAATATAACCTTAATAAACCCATACAAATTACGATTTCGTATTTAAATGACGTACGACAGATAGGACGTCAACAACTGTGTTCTATTTAACGGGCCTGGCTTTTGAATTACGTCAAATTTTACGCTGGAATAACCAAAAGTATAAGGTTTTCCCTGCATAACTTCATCGGATGCGGTATCTGGTTTCGCAGTTTTCAAATGTTGGTCTTCGAAAGTGTAGATAATTGTATGGAAAATATATCGTTCGTTTGGAGTCGCGCGTCACAATGCGATGTAAATTTGGGAACAAAAAATTGCTCAAACCGAGAAAAGAGTAGAATAATAAATTTTCAATTCAAATGGGTTCAGACTTGATTTTTTTGATACCTACATTAAATTCGTAGATAAATGTATGATAAAACTGAAAAATTGAAGGAAATGGAAGAGACCTTGTTTTTGCATCATAACATTGATTAGCTTCTGACATATTTCCACTAACCACGCAATTTGTGCACATTTTCAAGTTTTGGGTTGAATAATATCTTGATTTTAGCTGTTTGAGATAGTTTGAATAATGATTTTAGTAGGCGATAGTATGACTTCTGGCGCAGAAATCACTTTCATAAAAAATGGATAACAGAAGTCATATAATGCAGGAAAATTCATACTCATTTTTTTTAGTGCTATCACACACTTCCTACATTGGAAATGAGAAAAACATACCTACATAAAATTGATTTTTTTTACTCAGTTTTGTCATTTTTTATTGCAAACTTATGAGTAAAAAAACTGAGAATATTTTTTGCATGCTTTTTCCTTCATCATATTATTCAAACTTCTTATTTTTCTACGGATGAGTTCTGCGCCAGGAGCCAGATCACCACTCTAACCACCCGCTATCGCCATTGGTAGTATGGAATCCTGAAAAAGTGATGGCACCAAACGTATAGCCCAGCTTCCAAAGCAGCCGGCCCTTATACCCGATTTTACACCCTCTATCGGTAGGCAACCATTAACACACAAAATTATATTGTAGGTATTACATTTTCAAAAACTTTACCAAAATCATAATTTCAAATAGCTGAAGTGGTAGGAAAAAGTTTTTGTAAAAAAATTTATGACATAAACATTTGGCTATCTTCATTTTTGAAGGGGTTACATCAATTCCTAATTGTACCGCTCCTCCAAAAATGAAGGAAGGCAAAAAGTATAGGCTACAAATTTTTCACAAACATTTTTTCTCGTCACGTTGGGTAGGTAGAACTTGTGGTTTTGGTAAATTTTCTGAAAAAGTAGTTCAATGTAGTTTTTATGTATTGATGGTTGCCTACCATCAACAAAATATTTACCAAAATCATCATTTCAAGTACCTATTGCGGTAGGAATTTTTTTTAAAAAAATTTGTGGTATAGGTATAACATCTGCCTATCTTCATTTTTGAAGCAGCGGTAAATTAGAAATTGTTGTAGCCCCTTCAAAAATTAATTTAGGCAAGAAGTATATGCTACAAATTTTTTTACAAAAATTGTTTGCTACCTACCACCCTGGGTGCTTCAATTCAAAATTATAATTTTGGTAAAATTTTTGTTGATGGTAGGCAACCATCTATACACGAAACTGTAATTGAATTGTATTTTTAAAAAATTTACCAAAATCATGTCTTGAAGTATCCAGGGTGATAAGAAAAATTTTTTGTAAAAATCATTTTTGAAGGAGCTGTATAATTCATAATTGTTGCGGCCCCTTCAAAAATGAAGGTAGCCAAATGAGTATAACTTGCGTTAAAATAATTTTTCATACAGTTTTTACCCATTTGGCAGTAAAATTTGGAAGAAAAAACTGGATAAATTTTGTACTATGCTTTTCCTTCATTGTATTACTCAAACTGCTCATTTTTCATCGAGGTGAGTTCTGCGCCAGGAGTAAGGATGCTACTAAAATCATTACCTATTTAAATAATCTTACGTAGTTTTCTCTGTAAAAAATATCAAAACTGAATCAAAGTACATACTTTACCAGAATGGTGAGATGGAATTTTGAAGTTTTTCCTACCCCCTACCCTCTCTACAACACTTGAATGGAGGAACATAAAGAAGGGGGCAAAAATTTTAAAAATTAAAACGCCATTGAACGTGATCCATCACTGTAGATAGTAAAATGTAATTTTCAATTTTTTCCCCTCTCCTCATTCCTCTCTCACATCAATTTGAAGAAGATGTCTCGAGAGAAAGGGGCAAAAATAAACAAAATTAAAATAGGATGCAAATCGATATCCAATTTAATTCCTTAATCGATGGATTATTCATCCGCAACACTGAATACATTTGAAAACTTGTCGATCGTAAAAATCCCATCATCGTAACATCTAAATGAAACATTATTCGCGAATCATTAACGTAAAATAACCGTTAAAAGCGTCGAATTTAAAAATCGCGTGCTCGAAATTCTACGTAGTTTTTTCGGTTCGAGTTTTTAAATGAATAATTGATTATTAAATCGTGCTTTGCTGCTAGTATGAGAGCGAGAGAGTGTTTCAGTAGTAATTACGTATCATCTTAAAGTAGGATATTTTAATCGACTTATCGAATTAGTTATCGTTGAATAAACTTGTTCGTTTAAAGTATATTACAGACAAGAAAATTGCGCAATGTCATTTTCGATTAATTGCTAAGGTAAAATTTTTGTCATTTTTACCGGTACTTGGAGTTTGCTCGAGTGAATAATATAAGTGGATTGGTAAATGGTTCGTTAACCGTCGGAATGCTTTAATTGAGCATGATTTCGGTGAAATTAAATTTATAGTCAAGCTTTCGCCTATCTCTATCTACTTGTGTACGAGCCAACAAATTACATATAAAATTAGATGAAATCGACTTAAGTTTGATAGCTCTGTTTTGGTTTCAATCTAGGTCACAATCGAGTAAACTTTACCAACAAACGAGTAGCCATAGAAGGTGCCTAGAATAACCAACGTACGTATTCAAAAATTAAATTTCTTTTCAATCTTTTTATTACAAAGCGGAGAATTTCCACTTTTATTATAAGTTTTCATTATACAAGAATCGATAAATATTTTATTGTTTTCATAACTAAGAAAATACGTATTTTAGATGAGTATTTTAAACGCAACAAGGTTTTTTTTTCAACCTTCTACGTAATAATAGACTGGGAAACCAACCGAAAAACAATATTCTCTGGAATTCTGTATGGTTGAAAATATTAAATAATGCTAAACGCGGAATGCCTACACAACCGAACGATGGTTCGTTTGGTTTCTTATTTTTTACATTCCGAATATTTTCAGCTTTCGCAAGGTTTCGTTCGTCAAGAGGGAGAGACAGAGCGAAAAAAATTCCAAATAACATCGTAAAGAAAGGTGAAAACGTGAAATAAATTTACATTGTAAATGGAAAAAAAGAAAAAACCAACGCATCAATACGTTGAGAAGGGATTTTCACATTCTGAAATTCAATCCTAATATCAATAAATATTCAAACAGATTATCAAAATTGTACCCTTAACGTCGTAGGTAGGCTTTCTCATCAGAGATATTCGACCTCTCAAGAATACTAATACATGTTTTCTCAATTTGACCCAAATTTCAACTCGAATAGGTACCTACGCACATAACAACCTTTTACAGAACTATAGACACAGAAAACAGCGTTAAAAAAATCCAAACCGAACTGACATCGTTATATACGATTCCACAATTTCCAGACAGGTTTCCTCCTTTTAAAAAGATAACTTATCAATTAGTCAGTACAAAACTTCGACTCGATGGAACGTTCCATGTATATTTTTCCAACGGTTTTATTGCAGTGGAAAAAAAACTCGGGCTCTTTTTAATATATTCATCTACGCCCGAACTACCGCGTTCGTACGAGATTTAAATCCCAAATCCATTTCATAGCTTTTTTTTCAATTACACCAAAGCACTCTTGAAAAATCAGGCCGCATTTTTACACGCTAAAAGAAGTGTCGTGCAGTTATTTCACACGTTTATTGATTCTCATTACACCATTCATGAAAGTTAATAAGCTCAAGATAGGCATATCGCAGCCATAGCTGCAATGGGTTTCTCGTAAATGAGCTAAATTTAATGAAAATCATGTTATCTCTAAAACTATGTTAATATTGCTGAGAAAACGACAGCTTGGGGAATTTTATAAATTTATAACTTTTCTAATAGGTAAATATCGTTTTAGTTTTAGGTGAAATATTTGTTTACGTGCTGAGATTATTTAATTTTTAGGTAAATAAAATCTGTAACGATTTCAGCTGATTTGAAAAATTAGTGGAATTATTTTTATCAAATTTATTATCGATTGCCGATTTAGAAATCGAATTGAAAATAAGATCAGAAGTGAACGAATTTCTGAAATGAAGTGTGATATGAACTATGCATCTCAAGTTTAAATTATTCAACTCGAATTTATCAAGAGTACTTCATATTTTCAAATGATCATCTGTGTTATTAGGTATAGAAAAAATGAGCAAGAAAATCTGATTTTTCAAAAATACTGACAATTCTTTGGTTTCAATGAAAGAAAATGTAACTAATCTTGGCATTTGAAATAAAACAAACTTTACCATTAAAAATGTACACGTTGTTTTTCAATGAAATAAAACAAAGTTGGTGGATTTTTGAATGAAATATGAATCGATTCGAAGTTTCATTATGCTGCGACACTTTGGGAAATTCTTATAAGAGCTTCTTTTGCTGACTTTGCTGACATTTTGGCATCGCTTTTCTACAACTTGAAAGGTGTTTCATAGCTGAACTGTTGAAAATTTCACGTTAAAGTTGGACTTGGAGTGAATAGAACCATTTTACGATGAACTAAATGTAAAGAGGATAAGTATTGTATGAAAAATTAATTTAAAAATTTCACATTCAAAAAGAGCAAAACAGCACATGCATGTTGTATTTTTTCAATTAAAAGTTGAGATGTGTAGACAGTAAGAGGAAGCGAAAAGACGTGAAATTTTATTCATAATTAATTTATGATTGTTATTAAACTGCCCAAAGGGCTACATACATTGTAATATGTTACGATTTCTCGTCGAAGAAACCAAAACACGACCCATGGTTTGAGGCATTTATCCTCCTACAAAAAAAAAATATCTACCGAAAAAAGGTATGTAAATTCATTTTACTGAATGCTAATATCTTTGCTTGGAAAAACAAGATTTATAGGTATGTCAAGTATTACAAATCCTTGCACTAGTCGTCTTGTATGTAGGTACCTAAAGATGATTTTTTTTTTTAGAACGTCTACAGTTCCGGCATTTCATCGTGTCATGTAGGTTTTCTAAGCTCAGGAAAGGAATACACTTCGTTGTGATTAATGATCACTTTGTGCTATAAAAGTACCTACTTGGTATGTACAATTACATTATTACATAACGTGTACCTATCTTTCTTAATTTTTGATGACAATAAGAATATAATATTTTGACTCCAACAAATACGTATAAAAGTTATATTTCAGGCGATATATTCAGTAATTCAACATGAATAGAGTCGAGAACAAATTAGCGTTACCCTGTTAGGACTTGGAATGGAGGGGTCTGGGTAGTGAATTGTTGATTGGTATGATGATATCGCACCATCGCGTCGCCGCAATAACACCACAACTCAAAAAAATGACTTCCCTTTTTTTTTCCATTTTTTGAACCTCTTTCAGATGTAGTATATGTAGGTCATGTCAAAATTTTGAAAAAATGATTACAGGTG
>FIZU01045791.1:0-22856 GCA_900064475.1 Pseudococcus longispinus
ATTTTCACGGAAGTGCAATATTCAAGGCGCTAGAGGTATTTGAAAATTCCAATCGCGAATAATTCGAGAACCGGTTCATCGATTTTTCTCGAATTCAATAGGACTCTATTCTCAGTAGTACTTGATCTTTCAGAAAAATTTCATTTCATTTGACCAATTATTACGAGACTTATCATCTGGACAAAACTTTGAGCATACCTACTGTAGGGTCAAATTTAATAGCTGATTTTTCGATTCACAAAAATCAGCTAAAAGTGTTGATGTTCAATATTTTTGGGACTAAATTTTTTCAGAACCCATTTATGATGTACCCAATGAGAAAACGAACATTCCACAGTCAAAAATTGGTAAAAATGCTAAAATAAAAAAAAAAGAATCGAAATTTCAAATTTTTTGAATTTTTTGAAAACTTTAAGTAGACAGGGCTGAACCAAATGGGAGGAAGAGAGGGGAGAGAGCTTGCCCACCAGACAGCAGAATTTTTTTTTTGTTTAAAAAATTAGTTCCAATGCAAAAATTGACAAAAGCAATGACTTTTTTCAAAAATTTTGGAAAATTTTATGTTTTGAGTTAGAAAAATCGAAAAAAATTCCATATGAGTCGAAAATTTTACGATTGTTAGCTCACTTAATTTAAATAATGCGAATTTTGGTTGTTCTCTGGACATTACGGTGGTCTTACTTTGAAAAAATGTTGAAATTTTTTCGGGACCCCCTCCCCTTCCCGTCAATTGGTTACACATACGGAGAAGATAATTCCATATTTTTTATTTTTTCTCTAATTCAATTTCAAATGATGCCTCGGACTCTTCCCATTTTTGTAAAAATAAAAAAAAAACAGAAAAGTAAAATGATCACAGCATAGGTACTTTTACCCAACAACATCATTTTCGACGATTTTCACCTTTATCTCTGTTTTTATGGGTCATTTAAAAAAAACAATTTTTAGCATAAAATATTTGCAAAAAATCTAGGGAAAAATTTTGGTTTTAAAATGATCTTAACCCATATATTTTCAGCCCAAAAAAAACACGTTTTACCTTCATTTTCAAAAACCTCCATTTTCCATTAGGCCTAATTTTCTTCGTTTTTTGACAGTTTTTGAAAAAATAATCTTTTAGAGGAAAATAGTGTGTGTTAGCATCATTTTAATACCCATTTTTTTTAGGTTTTGTACAGACTTTTTTTTAAATAACTTAAAAAATGTTTCAAAAAATGAAAATTTTGCAATGTCCTATAAAAGCAGGAGTAAAGATGAAAAATTATCGAAAATGGTCTTGTTGGGCAAAAGTACCTACGTTGTGACTATTATGATTGAAATTTTTAAAAACTTTGAAATTTTTACATTTTTGTGATTTTTTGATATTTTTTTTTAAAAATGGAGGGTCTTGGTTGGAAAAAATTGGGAATTATTTTCTTCTTATGTGTAACCAATTGTCAGGGGAAGGGGGTTTGTCTCGAAATAATTTCAAAAATTTTCGAAATAAGGACCACCCTACTGCACTTACATGACTTAGAATTTAATAGAAATATAAAAATTTTAAAACTCATAAGATTTGAGATAAAACAATCGTACATTGAGAAATTACAAAAAAATGGTACGATTTTTGAAATTTTTGCAAAATTATTACAAAATTTTCAATTGCTGTTAAATGTCAAAAATTAGTGGAAATATTGAAACTCTTCTCACCACGAAAATTATCGAAATTTCATCTCAATAGATCCAATATAAGAGTTGAGGGGGGGAGAGGATGAATTTCCCTATCTCAGCTGACTGATGAATATCTCATGTAAAATCCACATAGTTTCTAGTCTACATAACTAAAAATCCTATTACTTACTCCGATACATTCGAATTTAATTTTAAAAACCCTTTTTACGAATTAATTTGTAATAAATTACACCTGATGATTAAATAAATTTCCAATCATCTTGATAATTCTAGATTACGATCTAAGATTATCGACGTATTCGATCTGCGATAAAATCTCTACATCATTAGGCCAACTGGCAGCCTAGCACATTGCAAATTATCTGCGAAATTCGAGCATCGCATCGTCCATTTGATAGGCTACGACATTGGTACAACTTTGAAAAAAGGAAGAAAAAAGTCTAACGTTTGAAAAACTTTTTCCAAACTTACGTATTTAGTATACTTTCGAGTGTCACTGTGTCGTTGTTTGTAATGGCCTGAAAAAAAAAAGCGAAAAAAAAACATCGTCCGAGTTTCTAATCCAACTTCCGAAACGAGGGAAAAAATTTCGGGTATCGACTCGACGACGACGAAGTCGACATTGTTCAAAGATAAAATAAACGTACGTAGAAATAATTCTGTGGCGAAATTTAGGTCAATATTATTTATTATAAGTAAAAACGTCACTTCAGTTCGAATTTATTTCGAACATAAATCTAAAATTCTCGAAGGGTCTTAGGTTTAATCTTCAATGCCACTCATGTGTCATTTAACTTGCCACCCGAAATGATAAGCTATATTTTAATTATCGATTCATTTCGTATACGTAGAAATACTCGAACAAAGCAGACATATCCTATAACGAAAGCATTCAAAACACTCGAAAATATTGACAATTGGCTCGATATACTCCCGGCGTGTCTGTATATTCGTGTGTTTGTGTGGCGTAATCGTTCATATAGGTAGTTCACCTGTCTGTGTAATTGGTTCCTCTCTATTTTATACGTAGTTGGATATTTGTACGCAGCACAAGCTTTTGCTCAACTTATCAAAATAATACACCTTCACAAAAGAAACTTTTTTTTTTCATCTCTCGACCGTATCGATTGGATTCGTTACACAAAAACGATGGAAACATCGCATGGGAACTATAACATATGCGAATTAACGTATTCGCCAAGTTTGATGAAATTTTCCATGAAAAAAGAACTGAAAAATAGGCCTTTACTTCCTCCTTCTCTTTTTACATTATAACGTGATTTCATCGTTTCGTTGACCTTTTCGTTTCATACAAATAACGTGGGATTTTATTCGAATATGCGTGCTTTTTTTTTCTGACGGTGGTTTGGGTATCATTGCTCGTGTGTGGGAAAGCTTTTTCCAACACCTGAGTTTACCTCAGACAATGGGTGTGTATTTATAAAAGTTTTGAAAAAAAGAGATAAGAAAACTCGATGTGTGGGTTTCGGGTGAATAATCGAAGGAAAATAATATCAAATATGAAAATATTTATGTTGATTTTCAACGTAGGTACCTAATGACGTAGGTACCTACCTACAAAATAAGTAGATAAATATTTAATTAGCGAAAAAAACTCTTTTGCGAGTTCTGATTGTTTGGTACTTACAATATATAATTTTAGAATACTTTTCCTGTATATTTCTTATCGGTGAATATCAAAAAAATGATAAAATTGAGATTCTCGTCAAGTATAGTGTGTGTTTGAATGATTTGAGAATACTCGAGCGAAAAATTCCCCTTTTTTTTTGCGAATAATGATTTTTTTAAATGGGGTTTGGCAAACACTGGAGTTGAATAATTCTAAAACAACGTTAAACATTTGTAAATGTTGAACGATTAAGGTTGTTTTATTGGATGTAGTGAATTATTATCGTCATGAGAGGGCATTTTCACGTTTTGAGGTACTCAAATCATCCGAACACCCTGCATATTGCTAAAATAGTAGAATAAATGAATGCATTAACCTATATTTATCCTATATCATCTAATTGAATGTAATTTTTTTCGTTAAAGATGTGGGATGAGGATATACCAAGTTTCATCCAAGCGTTAACATCACTGGATGAAGGTTCATTCATATCAAACTCATCGACAAATTCAGCGGCCACCAAAGTATCTCAATTTTATTGCGAAAATAAAGACCAGGATTGCGGTAATGAACAATACGACGAAGGTGCATCTTCACCAGATGCAGCCAGCGGTTGGTCTTTTTAAAATGGTGTTTACGAAATACCACTCAATTTGTTATTTAATACATATAATATGGTTACAGATAGTTCAACGGTCAAGGGCTGGGAAGAGATACCGGTGAAGCAATGGACTTGTTTGGATGTAATGCAGTGGTTAAAATACACTTTGATTCCATTCGGTATCGATCCAGAAAGAAACGTGTTGTTTGAGCATTTCAGAAGTATTGACGGATTAGCTTTATCTTCGATGACTTTGTCTGATTTTTTAACATGTAGCTCAACCTTCGGCTCATTCTTGTATGATAAACTGCAAACGTATTTGAGAACCGAAAGCTCCGTTTCTAATTTATACCAACGTAAGTATCCTTAAAAAAAAATAAATCAAAAAGCAGATTACGCGTTGAAAATGGGTTTACCTAATCATTTATTCCGGTTGTTTTACAGTTCTACCTGTTCAGTCTGACTATAAAGATGTTCCAAGTGATGTTGTTTCTTTAATGCTTTCAGAAAACCAGCTAAATTTACCAACTTGTATAAGTACGTGTTTTTTTTTTCAATTTGGTATATTCATATTATAGGATCAATAAGCCTAGAATTGAAAAATATTATAAATGTTCGTAGGTGAAAATTTCGTTAAACCAAAAGAAGAAGAAAATATTACCGAGAAGAAAAAACCCGGAAGGCCTAAAGGAGCTAAACGTAGAAAACAGTCAGGTAAATGAAAGAAAGGGGTTACTTCCGCTGTCAATAACCTCTGATGGGTATAAAAGTATCTAATATATATCTGTTTACTTTCAGAACAACGATTAGGTAGACTATGGGAATTCATAAGAGACTTATTACTTAGTGAAAAATACTGCCCCAAGTATATTTGCTGGGATAATTACGAAGAAGGTAAATTTAGGTTTGTTGAAAGCGATAAAGTTGCCAAACTTTGGGGATCTATTAAAGGAAACGCGAATATGAATTACGAAAAGTTTAGTCGAGCGATGAGGTAAAGTATTTTTAAGTTATATATGTGAAATTCAACTCAAGATTATAGAAAAGAGTATTCATTAATTTATTTTCTCTAGGTATTATTACAAAAGCGAAGTATTACTGCCGGTAGAAGGTAGACGTCTTGTATATAAATTCGGTCCCAAAGCGACCGGTTGGCGTACGAATAACCCCAACTTTCAGCTGTAACTTATGAAAGCTCAAGACAAAATTCCACCAATCTGATGGCTGTGAAATTATTTATATTATTCATATACGTACGATAAAGTTTAATCGCTGAAGAAAATAATTTTCAATAACCCCATTCTTCCGTCGAACTCAGCATTTATGTATATTTTTAGTTGTTACGTCGTCAAGTCGTCGTTGGAATTGGAAAAAATCTTCTTAATATAGCGCTTTGTTTCGTTGAATAAACAATAAAATTGTTTTTTAATTTATAGTTGAATTGAATAAATGTATATGTTACGATGACTATACTTTTAGAGAGGTGAACAAATTACTATGTGAATTCCAAGTGCTTATTAATACGTTCTCGTATGGTACATATGAGAATGTACAAGTTTTTATAATTATGTGTTATTATTCTGTAATATAGTGTTGATTATATATGAATGGCTTTATGATATATATTTTTGTGATTATTGTTCGATGAGTGTTTTTCATTTGTGTTTTCTCATTCATTTACCGAAGCCAGTTCGATTTTGATTTTGAGTGGCAAACAACAAACAGTCCTTCTGCAATGATATAAAATAGAAATTTTCACGTTGAACAAGCTCGAATTTCAATTAAATAATTGCAAAGGGTCCTAGCTCTGTTTTTCAAAGGGTTTTTTCACTTTTACCTTTGAAAAAAAAATCAAATTCATAATTTTGTTTGAAATAGTTACTTTTCTGCGAGGTAAATTCGCATAAAAAGGGCTTGCCTCGTTTACAGTACAAAATAAATTTGCGTATTATGTTTATTTTCGTTTCGTTGATAGCGATAAATTTTACTTTCTAAAAAAAATTTCCTGAAATTTTATAAATTTGTGCTCAAAAATCTGTTGTACAATTTGCGAATTGTACTCTAATTTGGTAAGTATCTGTATGAAACACCAGCACATCTATTCCAGTGTTTTCAAGTTTCAGGTAACGATAATTTTCATCATTACTTTGTCATCCATCAACTATTTTCCTATTTCCAGACATCAAAATGCCTTTGGAATGGTTATTCGGTCGTCGTATGACGCCGGAGGAGATGTTGAAAAAGAACCAGCGAGTTCTGAACAAAGCTATGAGAGATTTAGATCGTGAGAAGGCCCATATGGAACAACAAGAAAAAAAATTGATTACCGATATCAAGAAAATGGCCAAAGATGGACAAATGGTAACTATTCTAATATTCCATTATTCAGTTGCTACTTTTTGCTAAATAACTTTCATTATTCGTGCAGGAATCGGTAAAAATAATGGCTAAAGATTTAGTTCGAACGCGAAGATATCAAAAGAAATTCATGTTGATGAAAGCCAACATTCAAGGTGTTAGTTTGAAAATTCAGACCTTACGATCTCAGAATGCTATGGCAGGAGCTATGAGAGGTGTTTCTAAAGCTATGCAAAATATGAACAGGTAAATTAAATGAATGATATTTGCATCAGATTATTGTTCATTTACAAATATGAAATTCGAATGACGTAGGCAAATGAATTTACCTCAAATACAACGTATTCTACAAGAGTTCGAAAAGCAATCGGACGTTATGGATATGAAAGAAGAAATTATGAACGATGCGATTGATGATGCTATGGAAGATGAAGCAGATGAAGAAGAAAGGTACTGTTCCATAATCGTCTTTTCGTGTATGAAGTATTTTTATTATTTGTTTGTTTTTTCAGTGACCAAATAGTGGCTCAAGTCTTGGACGAATTAGGTCTTCAATTAAACGACCAACTCGCCGATTTAAACCCCGGCTCGGCATCGTTAGCTAGTACTAATAAAACAGCTGTACCTGCCGCGGCCAATGCCAACGGAGCATTATCTGATGCTGACGCCGATCTGCAAGCTAGGCTTGATAATCTGCGCCGAGAATAATACCCTTTTTTCCTAACTTTCACGGTATTTTAAGTTCCATGTTACCCGTCGAAGCTTTAAGTCAATAAGAAATAGGAAAGGAAGTATTTAGATTGAATATTGGTCAGCTTGAAGTTGAGTTTATAAGACGCTATACTTATTTGTACCAAAAACTTTGATGTCCCTATTTTTATTTTTTTGTAAAAGAAATAATTTGCAGTATTTATTAGTATTTTGTTGTAAGTCTTTTATGTATATTTTTTACGCGTGTTTTTATGCTTGTTTATATATTACGGAGTGAGCATCAAGAATTACCAAATGATTTTTTTGCATTTCAATCATGATATTAGTAGGCACTAATAAACATTTTATTACGTAATAAATCTGGAAAAGTTTATTTATTGTTGATTTTCCTTTTTCTTTTTTCTTTTGAGTTTTCTTTTTTTTTCTTTGAGTTTAAATTCATAATGTAGTTGATTTTTGAAATCGTTTTGAAATGATCTAGACACACAAATTGTATCAAATATCGAAATAACGTCTCGATAACGTACAACTTTGGAGAGAAAATACCGAACAAATGAATAATCAAATATTTGTCAAAATTATATAATAAAACAAGTACAAATACCTATTTATACACAGAAAATAACGGTTTATCGTTTCGCTCCAACACGAGGGGCAGCTGCTTTTTGCTGCATTTTTGACGATTTAACTTTACTTTGTTTGGCCTGCAAGGAATAAGAAAAATAAACATCATTTATCGGTCTAAGACCACAATGGATTAGGCAAGTGAAAAAATTACCTTCGATTTTGTCGGTGGCGGTGGAGGAGGTTTCTTCGACAATTTCGTTGCTTTTTTCTGTTCTTTAGCGATTCTGTGAAATAAATATTTCGAATGAGCGTACTTGGTGATTAATTCAATTTAAAACCTATGAAAAAAAACTCACTTGATGGCTTGTTCCCTCTGAGCTTTACGTACTTCCGGTTTGACGTTTCTCATGGCCAAGATTTCCGTCAAAGAGGCGCCGACAATGGCTTTTTGCCCTCTGTTTACACGTCGCACGCGCTTTTTCGCAGTTTCCTCTTCTTGACCTTTCTTATGTTTACGTCTGCGAAAAAATGATTCGAAAATAGTATTGTATACTGGCAACAAGGGGATATTTGTAATGAAATGTGAAAGATTCACCTGTATAACATGGTCCAGGTTACTTTACGGGGATTCCTCTTCATGAGATGTGCTCTTTCACATTTTGAATTCAAGAAAGTGAAAACCTATGGTAAAGATGGAAAATTTGAATGAATTTCTATTGGTAATTCATTCATACTGTCGTTTTCTTATAGGCTTAAATTACACGCTTACTTTTCCGTCAGCTTTGACCAAAGTTTTACCATGGCCGGGGTAAATCTTGTACCCACTGTAGATACATAATCCGATCCTGTAAAAAGATTTGTAAAGTGTTAATGGAATCACATATCGATATCAATGATGGAGTTAATGAAAAATCTATTAATATTGTACTTACTTCATGATTGAATTGATTTATCTTCCAAAAACCTGAAAAAGTATAGTAAAACACACGAAACACGATGGAAAATTGGAAACACGATGGAAAATTGGAAACACGACAGATAAGATTACTGAAGGCAAATTTTGGTTACAAAAAAATAAAATAACAAAAATTATCGCTCAAAATGTTTATAGCGCTCCTACAGAACTAAGACAGAACTAAAAAGAAAAAATTACAAGTACCTGGCAAAATTGATAGCACGTGGATGTGATGATGATTGGTACTCCCTGATGTTGATTTTTCTAATCTAAACACCATCGTGTGCTGATTCTGATATTAAAATTAAGAATTAAATTAATAATTAATACATTAGGAGTAAGTTGAAAGTTCGAAGTAATATTTCATAGTTTTTCTTCAATGTTATTTCATACGCTCGCCTTATTATTTTAATTTTCGTGGTAGAAACAAATCTCCGAAAAATGTCTACTTTCAAAAAAACTGACTCCAAAGTTTTCAATAAAGCTAAACAAGTGTCCCAGGAGAGCTTATACTGGAAAAAACTTGGAGTAAGTTGATCATTTCACAATTTTAATTCATCATAATTTCCTTTTTACTCAACTTGCACTACTTTCAGGAGCCAATTTTGTTGAAAGAATTCGGACCTATCGATTACCTGAATTTTTCACCGGTTGAACCGTACAATTTTGCTGTAACTTCATCTGCCAGAGTACGTATTTTACTATGTTAAATTATGCCAAAGTTGAAACTGTTTTAACCCTTGGTATTCGATTTTAGGTCCAAGTATACAACCCTGTCACCAAGCAGCCGTATAAAAATTTGAATAAATTTAAAGCTACTGCGTTTGGAGGAACGTTCAGACAAGATGGTAAATTATTATGCGCTGGAAGTGAAGATACCATGGTCAGACTGTTCGATGTGTCTACTCGAAGCTTACTCAGACGACTTAAAGGACATACACTGTAAAATGATTTGTTCTTATAATCATAATTTTCGATAATTGGTCCTAATCACTTTACGATACTTTCAGACCAGTCCATCGAACGTATTTCACATGTGATAATAATCATATAGCAAGTTTCTCCGATGATAAATCATCTATCATATGGGATATTGTTACAGAACAGCAACTCGTCAAGTATCGTGAACACAATGTAAATGCTAATTATTTTTTTGAAGTAAATTTTTGCGAATTCGGAACTAACTTTGGTTAAATTTGCAGGATTATATTAGGGCCGGATGTGTTTCTCCTGTTAATCCCAATGTGGTCGTATCGGGTGGATACGATGGTGCCGTTAAAATGTACGATATTCGAGATAAATCTGTGGTATGTTCTTTGGATCATGGTGCTCCTGTAGAAAGTGCTTTATTTTTACCTACTGGAAGTATATTAATAACAGCAGGTACATTTCGTTATTTTTTTCTTAAGAAATGAGAAATTTTTGAAGATGTGACTTATTATTGAATTTTGTTTCAAGGTGGTAAAGAAGTTCGAATATGGGACGCGTTTTCCAGAACATTGTTAACCAGTTGTTCCCAATATCATAAAACTGTAACGTGTATGTGCCTTGGAACGAAAGGAAGACGACTTTTGACCGGTTCATTAGACCATAGAGTTAAAGTTATCGATATGGTTACGTATAGAGTAATCCATACTATGACTTATACGAGCCCCATTCTCAGTATTGCCAACAGCGTAAGTATTACATTATTTGTTAATCAAACATCCAGTAGGTTAATTCGCTGCTTTTTTTTCCTAGAACGACGATAAAACTCTGGTCACTGGCACAGTGAGTGGTCTTGTAACGGTTCAAAAACGAGGCGAACAAGCCATCGTACCTCAAAAGAAAACAGTATCTTACCGATATATTGGTGACACGTCCACTAGAGATAGTAACCTAGTCGATAGTGTTGTTACTATGAAGGGTAAAGATAAATTACGCAGATATGAATTCGATTTGAGAAAATTTCAGTACAGTAAGGCTTTAGATCACGTTATGATATCATCTGTTGCCTACAAATCGCCTGCTACTGTTATTACATTATTCGACGAACTAATCAGGTATGTTTTCCTAAAGTGAGTGACCTGTTGATCTGACAAATTCTCATGAAAAATTTCATTTCAGGCGGAAAGGTTTAAAGCAAGCGTTATCTAATCGAGATTCCAAGCAATTAGCTCAAATATTAAGATTTGTAATTCGATACATTAACGTTGAAAGATTTATGAAAATTTTAATAGAAGTAACAGATTTTCTAATAGGTATGTATTTTTTTTTATCTCTAGTTACCTTCACTCATTCTTTATTTAATCTTCCAATGTCATATTTACAACTTTTTTTCAGACGCATATTGGGATATTATCGATTTATATTCTTCCGAAGTGAAAAAATTATTTAATACGTTACACGGTACTGTGAAAAAAGAAGCCCAAGCAACCGAAGACTTATTAAAGCTCCAGGGAGCTCTGGAGATGATTTTTGCTACATCGAATATTTCACTGCCACCTATTGACAATGTTTCCATCGACGTTGAACTGAAAAAAGATTAAACCGTGTACTAATTGGATTATTTATTTGCATAATTCCTCTTCGGAACTTGTTACCGTATTTTTAAGACTATTATGTCAACTGGTCTAAATTTCGTTCTTAGGACTGTGATTTTCTTATTTGAGAAATTTTTAATTCGATTTTTGTTATCGCATCATTACCTATGTATAAATATTAAATAGGTAATTTTTAGTTTCTGTGTAGAAACGATGAGATATTCGAATGTTCATTTAAATGATCCTCCTTTTTGATCGTGTTTTATGAAATGTTATTTTATGAGATATAAAATAAGTAAATTTTTTATAATCGTAGCTTTTTCAGTTTTGAAGAAAGTCAAAAGTCTATGCTCAATTTTACTGTACGAATCGAAATATATCATTTGTCAAAATGACTTCGGTTGTAAGTTTTCGAATTTATTTACTCAGATTGAAAATTTTGAATCTTTTCTTATTCAGTCGCATACCTCAACCGCAACTTATTCCACTTCCACAAACATGAATTTATTACGATCAAAATACATCAAAACTTTTAATACTTAGTTCACGCACATCACAAAACAAAAACACTAGAATAAATTAAAAAATATAATAAAACATACGCTAGGTAAAAATAATAACAAACAAAAAAAAAGAAGGAAAATGAAACAACTACACACAAAAACAATAAATTACTCACATTGATTACGTTGCTAAAAAAAAAAACAAGGAATAAAACAGGAAAAGCAATAGGAAAGGGTCACGTAATTAAAATATGTGATATGATAATTATGTCGAAAAAAAAAAATAAAACAAGCGAACAAAACACACACACAAATTAAAGCTGCGGTATCTAGACACAATCACTAACCACTAAACTTTTGGTACGTACGTTAATAATAAGCATTTGAAAAAAAAATGCAGTGGAACTACGTATTTGTAACTTAAAATTAAAACATTTTGGTATAAAAACAAATTAAACGAGGAATTTTTGTTCCGGGTGTAGCAAACACTCCAAGGTTAATTGGCTTCTCTGGCTGCTGAAGCATCTCTCAGCCAGGTTTCGATTTCATTTCTGTACATACGACTTTGTAATACTTCTCTACTCCTTGGACGAGATCCTATAAAGGTTGTGGTCCCCTATGAAATGAATGAATGTAAATATTAGCATATGCAGATCATTTATTAGTTTTTTAAAAACACAAATTAAGTTTAGACTCACTCCAACGACCAACTCGGGGCGTAATTTCTCCAGTAATTGGAAGTCTTGAATCCAACTCATGATTTCTTCCCATTTCAGATCCACTTCTTCGTGGAGCATTTTTTCCTCTGCAATAGATAATTTTTTTTTCAAGTAATTAATTTACAAAATTGTAAAAAAATGATTTTCTTTCAAACAAACACATTAAAACGAATCAACTCACCATCCCTTTTACTGGTCTGTCTTTTATACTGTATCCTGAACCTGAACGCTTCCAAAATGGAGGCAACGACGATCGTTAGCACGATCATGGTAAACAAATAGAACATAATGAAATATATTCTCGTAATTGGATGCACCACAGCCGCATATCCGTTCATCACAATGAACCAATTATTAACGACAGTCAACTCGAATAGGGTTACCGCACTAACAGCGATATTGGAAAATGTATTTAAATAATAATACCCCAACGTCGTCCCATTAGGGGTCAATTTATACTGGTAAAAGTCTTCAACGACGGTACCTCTGCAAAAAATTCAAACCATGTTCCATCAACATCGTAAATATTCAACCAAGTATCATTTTTTTTGGACACTTACTTGCAACAGTCCCTCATATCGTAACGTGCAAATAGCTCCATGCCAATAATAGCGAAGAAATAATATACAACGATCATAACAATGAATGCAGATTTGATCAGAGGCGATAATAAAGCAACTGTGCCAATAATATCACGATATCTTTTCTTCATTTTAAATAATCTGAACATTTTCAACGGTCTGAATATAACCACATAGTAACTATGAGGCCAGATATTCAATATGAAGACACCGAACATTGGCAAAATAGCTGCTAAAAAGTCGAACGTGTTCCATCCCGAACTGAAGAACTGCCTGGTGCCCAATCCTAACAACTTCATTGCTACTTCGATGCTAAACACTGTAAAAAAATGTAAATAACTTGATAAAAAATTACGTTGGATACGGCGTCATCGTCACATATTTCAAAAATACTTACACGTGGAAAAAAACACTGTATCCCATGAAGCACTGAAAGCCAACGCAGATTCTTCTAGATTCTCACTATCGAACATATACAATCCTCGGTTGGCCATTGTAATACCGTTCAGAAAGATCACAATATCTGAAAGTGATTTTATCGATCAAGTATACGCACATTATAGTTACATACGATGCGATAAAATGGAAAAATTGCTTACAGAAAAAATACTCGAAGTATTTTAACGATATAATGGTATGAGCAAACTGGCAGACGTTCTGTAAAGGCATCCAGGCCGAATGATACCAAGGTATGTTGGCATACTGGGGTTCCCAACGGAGAATAACAGCGTCGTAAACTCGATTAAATTCTTCTTTGGTTAAAATTCCTGTATTGCTGCAGTTCAAGTATTTAAATATGATTACTACGTCTCGATCACCTACGAAAATAAACGAATGGATAGATTTCCAATGTAAACGAAGGAGACATTGTTACCATTCTTTCGACTCGAAGAGCTCGTATTGAAAAAATTACTTTTTTTTGGCGCGAAATATCTCATCAAGCCCTGGAATAGCTTGAATCGTAGCTGTTTAGCGTTATTTTTTGATACCAACAGATCGTAAGCGAGATTACATCCTTTATGTTTATGCAAGTATAATTTTTTCATCTTTTCTTTTTCTATTGTGGTAAATGTTTCATAAACGACGGCTAACATCTGAAATAAAAAATCATACAATAAGAATAGCTCCACATAATTCGTATTATTCTTTCATTGAGCATCGCATCGTTCAACAACCCAAGCAGAAATAATCGACGACCTTGCACTGTAATTGAATCTAGTTCAAACTCGTATTAAGAAGAGACGCACAGACACATATGTTGGCGAATACAATTTTACATACCCCTGACTCCAACTGTCAAATAAACGTACATGGGTTTAACTTTTAAATACCGCGACTGCAATACGTCAAATTGTTTACCAGATAAGCGAACTTTTTTTTCGTAATTTTTACAGCTCGAGTTAAATATCACATTGTTATGTAAATTCTTAACCACGTCGCCAAATTTTCGCCATGAATTATTCCACATTGCTCGTACGACGTACAGATACGTAAGATTACTCGGTATTGCTTCATCGGGGAGATTTTTTGTACACGAGAGATGCGCGTGACTGAGATATAATAAGTTAAATTGATTTCTCGCTATACTTACCAAATTCATTAAAAGATATAAAACAATGCATAGGTAGGAAATGAAGAACAACGAGTACCAACGTGATTCCGCATATGAAGGCATCATAACATCTGGAAAGCTATCGCAAGAAATAGAGAGGTTAATTGGAATTAATGGTGTATAAAATAGCCACCAGCAAATTACTTACTTTGCTGTTGTGAGTAAGACAAACATACTGACGAAGCTGTCGTATAACGTATCGAAGTTATGATTATTTGTACAGAACAGGAAAAATCCGAGGATCGAAAATAAAGCGACGAAGAATAATATCAACATTAACATATCGATAATTGGAGGCAAAGATTGTAATATTTGTCTGATGAAACGTCGAACTCCGCCCAAATGATGAGTATCGACTAGAAATATTGGTCTTAATGCTCGCGTCACTCGGAAATGAGCAGTTTGACGGAATAATACGACGAAAACTTCGAGTAACATTACGGTCAATGTGACACCCTGAAAATATCGCAGAATTAGAGACCGAATTGATCTTTGATAGAGTTTTCGACAGTTATATTAACCTTTATCATGGTTCTTTTGTGCTTTAAAATAGTTAACCATCCAATCCACCTTAGTTTCATTCCTAATTCGATTCCAATGATAACTAATGCGACTAATTCGATAAACGCGTGAAGAAATACTGGCATCTGAAAATAATCGATTAATAAAAATATTTCGAGGAAGGTTTGTTGTTGTCGAGATGACTTACTTTAAAAGTTTGAACTGCTGGGTCTTCTCCGAGAGCTAATGCTAATAATACTATTGACGTAAATAAATCTAAACTATAGTACCAAGTGTTATGTACTAATAAATACGGTGGTAATGCTTCACTTTCGTGAGGATGAGAATCAAATTTTTCATTATTTTTACCCTCCTGGAATCAAAATTGATAACAATAAGAAGCACTTTAAACACATTTTGTAAATAATCAAGTGGAATAATTACTTCTAAGAATATAGCTGCTTCATGATATATCATCTCCATATTCGGATCATCATCATTATACTCGTTGGGATTACTTAGTTCGATTTCTGTATCTGCTACATGACTAGAATTAAGGAATGATGAAATTCTTCTGTTGTTGAAAGTTGAATTACCTCTTTCATGGTCGAGCTGTACCTCTGTAAATTTTTTACCATAATAGAATCGTGATCGATTAGGAGCCATTTAGCAGAAATTTATAACAATTCACCACACCCCTGATTTCGGGATGCTGATCGATAACAATGCGTTATCTTGATCGATACATATTGGTTAATTCTATACGTACCGATATCAGCCGAGTGTACTGGGTTTATCATTAAATCGTCACTGAAACGTTGATAACCATCACCTAACACACCGAACTTATTAACTGTAGCCATTTCAGTCTGCGAAACGCAGCTGTTTCACATTTGTTGAAGCTCAAGGTAATCATCCGATAATCGTGTTTGTTTCACTTAAATAACTTCACGCGTTTAAGTCATTGTGAACTACAATGCACTGTTAAACTTTCGTTTGTTTCCAATGAATAACGTCGATGTCAGGAACTCAGGAAGGGTTGGCGTAGGTGTGTCTGGCATAGTTGCGCAATAAAAATATCGCCGTGATTTTTATATTTAATTATTTTTCAACGAATTATATTTTTAATTTTGCGTAATTCGATGTACAAGTTTGGGCATTCAACGTAATTAATTGCTTAATCAAATGAGAAAACATGATGAATGTGATTTACGAACGAGTTTTCTCTTTTTATCGCTATCAGACTCATATCAACGGAAGGTTTGTAAATATTATGATTGTTGTGTTTGTAAAAATATGGCTGTGGGGAAACACTGTGTTGTCATGAATGAACCACTAATTAGCCTCTTATTATGGAATTTTTTACTAATTATCTCAAAATTACAATAGATTTGCTTGAAAAATAAGTTTAAAAAACTATTATCAGCTTTCAAAATTTCTAAAATTGTTTTGAAAAAATTGTTGCGTGATAACAAGCGATTTTTCAGTTTTGCTAGTAACAACACTGTTACTGGTAATTGGTGTACGTCAATTGATCGAATAAAGTGCTTTGTTATTTTTTGAATTTTTTTCATTTTTATTCAAATTTTTTGAATATTTTAATTATATTTATCGTTATTATAACATGCAAATTGAATAACTTTCATTTATTTTCGAATTACAGGACATTTTCATCATAAAAACATAAATTAAAAAATATTCCAACATCATCACGAAAAAAATCCAAACGATGAAAATTTCACCGATGATTTCACCGATGCCTCAAAATGTGGTTGTAGTGTCGCCTCCTGTAATTCAATGTGTGTGTGTAAGTTTTGCGGCGTGTCATGGGAGAAATGTGAAAAACTCTTTCGGAAGTGTTTTATTTTTTAAGAATTGTATTGAATACCTTCCATTTTCAGAGTAAGTATTTGTAGTTTTTAATTTGTTTTTGTGTCATACATCGCCGTATTCAATTCTCCCTTCATTCTAATTTTTCTTTCGTTTATTAGATGGTAGAACAAAAAGGTACTAAAAAGGCCGTAGGTGCCCCTAAAAAACCCGCTGCAGATGCCGTCAAGAAACCAGCACTTAATCCTAAGAAGACGAACTTTGCTAAGAAATCCAAGAGCTTAGCATACGGTAAAGTGAAATTCCAAGCTTTCTTATGGCGCGGTAAATGGAGATTCGTCAACAAAGCCGAGGCTGATAAAGAAAAAAAGAAGAAGTTAGCCAAATTAGCCAAGCTCAAGGAACAAGGCGTACAAATCAAGGTAAATAAACTAAACTGTTTTCGTTTTAATGGCTATCTCGCGCAAGTTATTCTTGAAAGGTTGATTGAATAACTGTTAAGTAGTAGCCTACAGTGAATGCGATTACAGGTGTGTATATTGGAAGTGTATCATATACATGTATATTGTCGCATACAAATTTTCATCGATGAATGTTGTAGTAGATTTTGTTATAGTATAAGTCATTTTATCAACTTGCATGTGAATAGTGTTTGGAAATATTAATTTGACGTTCGTCGTTTATGCAGGAAAAGAAGAAGCCCAGACCATCGATCATCGAAAAACCAATCAAAGGTGAAAAGAATGGTGAAAGCCGTAAAATCCATCTAAGAAGAAAGAATTTCTACCCCAGCCTTAAAAAGTAACTATTTTTAATATCGATTTCGAGCTCGTCGTAGATCACAGATTATTTTTCTGTGTTTCTTGAAGTAGTTCGTAAATTATATCGCTCTGCAATCCCCTCGTTTGACCATGTTCAATCAGAGACGCTATTTTGAGCGATACATTTACCTCATAACTTAATCGAGCTGGAGTCTCTGGTATTTGTCTCCTAATATATCAGCGCTTTTAAAAAGCTCGTAAATTAACTCCGTCTTATTTATGCCCTTAGATAATCTTGTGTTGTTTGAGGCACAAAGTAAGATACATTTTGGGAACCCTTGATATAATTTTAATCGAGTCGGAGTCACTGATCTATGAATATATTATTTCAGCGCTTTTAAAACACTCGTAAATTGATCCAGTCTTATTTATGCCCTTAGATAATTTTATGTTGTTTGAGGCACAAAGTAAGACACATTTCATGAAGACTTGAAATAACCCTGATCGAGTAGGAGTCTCTGATCTATGAATGTATTATTTCAGCGCTTTATAAACGCTCGTAAATTAAATCCATCTTATTTATGCCCTTAGATAATCTTATATTGTTTGAGGCACAAAATAAGATACATTTTGTGAACCCTTTGATATAATTTTAATCGAGTAGGAGTCTCTGATCTATGTTTATACTATTTCAGCGCTTTGTAAACGCTCGTAAATTAACTTCCGATCTTATTGAAGCCCTTAGATGATCTTATGTTGTTTGAGGCACAAAATAAGATACATTTTATGAACCCTTGATACAATCTTAATCGAGTAGGAGTCTCTGATCTATGAATTTAATATTTCAGCGCTTTATAAACGCTCGTAAATTAATCCCATCTTATTTATGCCCTTAGATGATCCTATATTGTTTGAGGCACAAAATGAGGCACATTTCATGAACTTTCAAAGTAACCTCAATCGAGTAGGAGTCTCTGATCTATGAAAATATTATTTCAGCGCTTTTTAAACGCTCGTAAATTAATCTCCATCTTATTTATGCCCTTAAATAATCTCGTATTGTTTGAGGCACAAAATAAGATACATTTCATGAACCTTTGAAATAATCTTAATCGAATAAGAGTCTGATTTATGTATTAATACATCATCCCTTCAAAAAGCTCATAAATTGACCCATATTTATGCTCTTGACAGATTCGTATTATCAATACAAGGGACTAATACGTTTAATTTCTGTTCACAGACCGAACACTCACCGTGTACGTGGACTTTATCGCGAACACGCTAGAAATTTCCGTTCCAGCTTGACTCCTGGCACCGTGCTCATCTTATTGGCCGGTGTCAACAAAGGCAAACGTGTAGTTTTATTGAAGAACTTGCCCAGCGGTTTATTACTGGTAACTGGACCCTACTTGTTGAACGGTGTACCTCTACGTAGAGTTCAACCTTGTCACGTAATCGGTACCAAAACGAAATTGGACGTCAGCGGTGTCAAATTACCCGAAAAATTGACAGATAAATTCTTCAAACGTGTTGTCGAAAAGAGAAAAGTTAAGAAAGGAGACAAGACTGTTTTCGTTCCGAAGAAGAAAGTACGATTTTGATTTCCTTCTATTCTCAATTCGTATTTGATTTTTTTTAATTGAAAAATTTTCAATTTTTTTGCAGTCTTACCAACCAAACGCTGAAAGAAAAGAATTCCAAAAGACCGTTGACCAACAAGTTTTAGATATTATCAAGAAACATCAAGATAAAAAACCTTTGCTCGCTTATCTATCTGCTATGTTCGGTCTAAAGAATAATCAATATCCTCATCGTCTGCAGTTCTAATGTATATTTATTTTGTTCTCCATCGTTTGATAAATAAAAAACATTTTCGAATGATGTAGTCTACTAATGTACAAATTGCTTTCCGTATTTGTTTTCGCAGCCTCGAATAACGGTCTCAGTCGATTTTCATATGTTTCGCGAGCTTCTTTACGTAGATTTCCGGTATATCTGACGATCTAAGAAACATGGTTAGTGAAAATTGTATACACCGTTGAAATTTGAAAACAGTATCTCGATTTTGGAAATATTCCTAATTTGATTTTATGCTCTATTTGTACGTGAAGCAATATTTTCATTGTACAGATATTCGTCAGTTCAATACTGAAATTCGAATATGTTCTTGTACGATGTTTGATGCCACAAAACACCGAGAAAGCAACTTATTATTTTTTATGAAGTAAAACATTCAAAATAAGGATCAAACCACATGGCTAAGGGTCGTTGAAAAATATCGTACTATCATTTTACCTTATTTGATCAATTTTTTTCTCAATGGCTTGCTTGATTATTTCGTCTCGTTTTTGTATACTGTTCTGAAGTTTTTGGCCTTCTTGTAATTTTTCTTCTCTTTGGTGTTTCTTTCTACGTTCTTTTTCTGTTATCTGCTCGAGTAGGGCTGTTTTGTGTTTCTCAATTGTCTAAAAATAGAAAAATAGAGAAAATTGAGGGGAAAAATGTAGGAATGCAGTCGATAATGCTAAATATTCATTTAGGTCGTCTGACAGGGGAGGGGACTGACCCTAGAAAAATTATTCTTTATGTTTTTTAAACTTGGAAATTTTTTAGTTAATAATTTTGAACGTTGATTAAAAATCATCACTCAGATTTTAAAAGTTCAAAATTTTCTCATGCTACGAGTTTTTCAATTTTCTTTGTTTGAATTGAAAATAGATTAGTACCTACATCAAAAGATGATTTTGAAATTTTCTTTGATGCATTCTTTCTCTTTTGTAAATTTTCTTTAAAAAATTCTCATTAAAAAATTCTTACCCTTTTAATTTTTCGTCTTCGTTGCATTTTTTTTTAGAAAAATTTCATAGGTATGTTATATTTCTAGTCGGATGCTCAAAGTATTTAAAAGTTGAATTTTTGTCCCTATTAAATTACCCTTTTCTATTCTTCGCCTCCCTTTCCACGCTTTCATTAATACGAATAATACTAAAATGAAGGTTTTGATAAAATTCTATCAACTTACTTCTTTATGTTTAATTTTCAAAAGTTCGAGCTCTTGTTGCAATTTGGAATTTTCATTATTAATTTTCTTGGCTTCTTCTTCTTTCTGTCGAGCTTCAATGGTCTGATATTTCTTCTTTTCGGAAATTTGCCGTTGACGTATATCGCGTAATTCTTCATTCTGTTGTAATTTCTTCTTCGCAGTTTCTATTTCTTTTTGACGCCATTTTCTTTGAATCTAAAGAACGAAGCAGAATAGGAAAAAAAAAAAGAAAGAAGAGTTTAATGTTTCTGTAAAATGATGGAAGCATATAGATTTGATGAAAGAGCAGACGGTCAAAGCTGAAAATTTTTCGAGATTGCTTCATCTTTAGGGGTTTTTTCTACTTGTTTCGTAGAAGTATTCTTTGATAAGTTTTATTTGACAACGTTATAGTTTTTCATTTCGCATTCACCCTTATTTTTTTTCTCGCTCTCGCGTCTCTCGAAAGAGTTTTAATTTCGTTTTGTTTACTCGGATGTTGTTTATGATAAGAAATTAAAAATATTTTACTTCTTCTTGGATACGTTCGGCGATAATTTCGTCTTTGGTTTGAGCCAAGCATTGCGATGTTTTTTGCAACTTCCATAAACGAGCTAGTTCTCTTTGTTGCAATTGACTTTTCGTTTTGCGTTGTTTTTCGTGTTCCCTCTCTTGCTGGATTTTAGTTTTTAGGTATTCTTGAATCTGGATAAATAAACGATAAAGAAAGCACCAGCGGACCAACCAGACGGTTAATAAAAGCGTGTTTACCTTTAAACTTTCGAGTTTTTCTTGTTCTCTTTGCTGTTCTTTGTTACGTTTGATTTGTTCGTTAAATAGTCGATTTTGTTTTTTTAATTCCGAATTTAGCGTTGCTTTTTTTTCGCATGTGTGGGTCTCCTCGTCTTTCAATTGTTTCGATTTCATTTTCATTAATTTAGATTCCTATAACAATGAGAGGTTATAAATTACTTATTGTTTAATACGTGAAAAGGGTTGCAGAGCAGGGCGAAGGGGCGTGTGAGCTTTTCAGGTGTCTAGATATACGTTTTCAAGAGGGTGCAATTTATGTTTCAGTAAGATTTAATTATTTTTTCCTCTTAGAAAAATATTTGAGAAGCAGTCTTGATTTTGCTTATGTACATAGCTATAAAGTTTTTCCCAAAATATTAATTTTCAAAATTTTTTATTAAGAAAAAAATCGAAGAAAGAGCGAAGCCGGGTTTATAGGGGTGATTTGGCCCTGAGCGCCGAATTTTAAATTATCCAGTAGAAGTTGGTCCTTGTGGTTTAAACCCCAGTGACAAAATTTTTAGCTCGATATCTCAACTCCAACTCTCTCGTGGGGGAGGGGGGGGGGGGGTTAAAATTTGGATTTTCGTTTAAAATTTCCATTTTTGGCAGTTTTTAACCGAATTTTTTCAAAGTTGCAAAGATGATAGATAGCATCGAGGGTGATTTTTGGAATTTTTTGAAAAAAATTACGAGCACTTTTTCAAGGTCAAATGGACATTTGAAGCTTTCCAAAGGCCATTTTGGTAACTCCTTTCAGAGGTGCAATTTTGAAAAAAAAATATATTGTGTACTTAGTCGAGATGTACAACACCATATTTTTGTAGGATTTGAAATCGTGGTGCGTCATCTTCCAAAATGCAAAAAACCGATTTTTTCGTCCATTTTACTCCCTCAAGTGGACCATTTCTGGTCGAATTTTTTTTTCTTGAAATATATCATTAATGATACCAAAATACACCATCGACCAGCATTTAGATCAAATTCGTTCATTTTCCTCCTTTTTTTCAATTTTCTTCTAAAATACCCGAATGACGCCATTTTGGGAACTTACAACCCCTCCAAGATGAGCTGGGGATCTAAAAATCATGTCTGGAGTCCAGAGTCTGGACTTATTTCAAGCCGATATCCAGCAAATATTTCAATTTCAACAAAATTGAGAAACTGAAATTGTTTTCAACTTATTTCATATAAAATTTTTCAAAATCAAAAATACTCAATTCATGAAAAAAAACAAAAAAATTAAAGTTTCTCAATTTCGCTTAAATTGCAATATTTGATGGATATCGGCTTGAAACAATTCCAGACATGATTTTTAGGGCCCTAGCTCATCTCGGAGTGGGTTGTAGGCCATTAGGTCCAAGTCATCTTGAAGAGGTTGTGGGTTCCCAAAATGGCGTCATTCGGGTATTTTAAAAGAAAATTGAAAAAAAGGGGAAAAACGAACGAATTTGGTCCAAATGCTGGTTGATGGTGTATTTTGGTGTCATTAATGATATATTTCAAGAAAAAATCTT
>FIZU01045797.1:0-16805 GCA_900064475.1 Pseudococcus longispinus
TTGTCATGTTTTTTATAGCGCCGAGTCCGAATATCGCTTTAATTTTTTGATAGGACCTTCCCAAGCCCCACAAGCCTCCAAATTAAAAAAATCAAGAAAATTGAAAAAGTTGTGTGGAGTTTCGTTTGTCATGTTTTTTTGTAGCGCCGAGTTCGAGTATTGCCTTGCTTTTTTGATAGGACCTTCCCCAAGCCCCCTGACAGCCCCACATTTTGTTGATTTTTTTTTCAAAATTTGGGGCTTGGAGAGGGTCCTATCAAAAAATTAAAGCGATATTCGGACTCGGCGCTATTGAAAACATGACGAAAAAAACGCCACTCAACACAGCTAATGAGAAATTACTTCGAAAAAAAATTTGGTTGCTCGTCACTAGAAATAAGAGATTTGTTATTTCATAAAATAACATTCTTCCGAATTTGTATTTATCGGAGAAGGGCAGAAATATTCAATCATGCTCTATTTAAAGGGACCAACGTACGAGTAGATAAGCCATGATGAAAATTTTGAAGTTCTGACAATCTTGACGATATTGTTTTCTCGGTTCCCACCCGTTCTCCCGGATCCGAAATCTCGAACGGACATTTCCCGAAGCCGAAATCCCGAATGCTTTGTTTCCCGAATAGACATTTCTTTTCTTTGTAAGTATTTATTGAAATTGAGGTCTAAAAACTACAAAATGATAGTATGCGCTAATCCTTTCAAGTAATCGAGGTCTCGTCGGTAATTCGTCGCCATACCTTGGATCCTGTCGTGCAGCTGAACCCACTTCTGCTTCGGAGCGATCTTTACTTTACGACCGAGGCTAAGCTCCGCAACAACCGATTCGCAATCCGCCTGCTCCTTCTGTAGTTCCGTTATGGCTGAATATAAGTCGGGGTGGTTTCTACCAACAACAACCCGAAATCAGTTGTTGGTCTTGTGGCTGTTTTCAAGCGCAGATGCGTATCAATTTATTTCCGTCTTATCTTTGCTGCTGCCATTTTAACAAATGCAACAACACTTCAAAACTGCGAGCGATTTCACCACCACGTCGAATTCCATAAAAATTTTTTATTCGGGATTTTTACATTCGAGATTTTTGCATTCGGGATTTTTGCCATTTGGGATTTGTCTTCGGGATTTTACTATTCGGGAAATGTCCCATTCGGGAAAACGACCGTAAATCTGTTTTCTCATTTGCGGAGTCCAAAATTTTTTCAATGATATTTTCCATCTAAATAATCCATTGGAATGCTGAAAGAAAATATAAAAATTTTTATTTCATCGAAATTTTATATTTTTTGAATTAAGGACTGTCAAAGGGGAAATGGAGAATCTGAAAAAATCGAAAATAAATGCTTTACCAAAAGGTTACCTTGATGTAATGGCAAGTTTAGATCCGTTATCTTTTCTGTTTTATTGCCCAAAAATTTATTAAAAAACGTGAAGTCGTAAACGAAGTGCCATTAACCAGTCAAGTAATGATGCAATTTTTTAAATGGAATCAAATTTTCATTTTGGGTCATTCTGAAATAGCTGAATTACTAACTCAACATTTCGACTTCTTTGTTTGAATATGGCAATAATAAAAAAATGTAGGGAGAAGAATTCGAATTTTTTGAACTATATCTGTTTTCTGTTTTTAGAATGAGATTGCAATTTTTTCCAATTCATAGCAAATTTCACACTAGAAAATGAAGGCATGTAATTTTGATTCAGTCCTATTTTTTATGTGAAATTTCAATTTTCACAAGTGAAAATGAACTCATGCATTAATTTGACTTCGATGTAGGTACATGATGCGATGAAAATTTTTTAATTTTATTCATTAGACCTCTCCGCGGCATAAAAATGATAATCTGCACTCATCTTTTTCTTTATCACTCAAACCAAATCACAATATTCGTAATTTTTTGCGCAGTTTCAATCAAATATTGAAATCGGACAATTTACTCCAAAATAGCCAAAATGCAGCCGAATTTCACAACCTGAGTGAACACCCCACTTTTGGAAACTTTCTTCTCGATGACCCTCTAATTTCCAAACTCATTTTTCCTCAATCTACAATTACTTTACAGCTATTCAAACCTGCCATTCGGTAACTTGAAAATTCTCGCTCCTGTCACTGACAGATTAGGCATACCATCGCACGTGGGTGTATTTCAAGCCGCCTTGTCTATCATTCGAGGTATCACAAACAGTTTTGAAACACCCTGTACGTAATTTTCACGCAAGGTTCATCGTACCCATTCGTTTGCTGGGAAATTTCTTCGTACGAAGTTCAAATCACTCTTAGCTAGTTTAGGCGCTGAAAATTTATATTTATACGAGGCGAAAATTCTCATTTCTGGCGCGTTCTAACGCCAGCCAAATGATTCCTGAGGTGGCACGTTTGTTCGTCGCCTTCAAGATGACAATAGAGAACAAAGCATTACCACAACCCTCCATTCGCCATCACCTTCCACCCACAAAAGTCGTCAAAAAGCAGACGCTCGTATTGAGACTTACAGTACACATTAATGGTAAATACTATTTAACGCCTCCGACTTGAGGTTGCTCTGCTTTTCAACCAACTTTAAACATAACTTTATTGTCGCTCTCCTCCTTTTCATCAGGTTGGTAAACGCGACTAGGCCGCAGAATGTACAACATTTGTAGTCGTACCCGCGTACTCGTACTTGACGGTATACCAGATGTACTCGTCCCGGTGTTCGAATATACTCGTAAACCGTGCCTTATACACGAATTGTTGAAATTATTTAAATTGTTTGATAAACATACACTGTGCGAAATTCAGTTTCGAATGCATTGTATGTACCACTGTTGTACAAGTATTTGTAGATTTTCACCGCATGCCTCGTCCCTTCCCCCGGTTACACGACTGTATACGAGTACGTACAATTTATTAAAAATCCAACGCCGACGATAAATTGTTGAAGCCGCTTCGAGTGATCTTCTGGTTTATTATAGTTGGAAATTTAGCCGACGAGAATTACGAACGAACGAATGTTGTGGAAAAGTTGAGGGCTCGTGTCGTAACAACGTCGAAAAAATTTTCTCTCCGGCAATTTCCAAATTTTATTGTTCGGTACGATTCGCACGAGCGAGAAAAAAATACCAAAAACTTGACTCGGTGTTGAAAAATTTACGAGCGAGGTGTTCGTAAAACATCTTTGAATTTTAAACGTGCTAAAGTAAATAAAATTCGTGCATGGCCAATGGTTCTACGGTTTCGAGGTCGTATTATTGTGCAAAGCTTACGTAATGAGATACATTTTTTTTTTGGCTGAGATGATGTCATCTGTTCTTGAAATTGAGTCAATAAGCTTCTGAAATAATTAATCTTTGGAATTGTTACTTACTTTGGAAATTCATTACATAAATTAGGGAAATTTCATCAAAACTGTGCGTTTCGAATTTCACCAAGCTATCAATTTTCATCGTAATTGTGAAATTTCAAATTTTATTATTTTAATGGAATTTTCATCAGAACCGTAAAATATGGATTGCATGAAATTGTGCATAAATATTTCATCTAAACCATTAATTTTGAAGTTGAAAAAATTATGGAATTTTCATGAGAATCAAACTCGTGGAATTCTCATCGGTGTCAAAATTTTGAATTCGTCAATTTATGAATTTTTCATCATAGAGAGGGATAGAATTTCATAAACTTCATGATTTTTTTCATCTGGACCATAATTTTTGGGTTGCATCAATGAATGTTTCATCCAAACCACGAACTTAAAATTTCACAAGTTGTTCTCATCAGCACCGTAAGTTTGAATTAATTTTATTGCATCCCTGTTGGAAATTTCATCAAATTTATGAATTTCAAGTTTGATCAATCGATGGAATTTTCATCAAAATGATAAAATTTTGAATTTAATGAATTCGAAATGATGAAATTTCGAAGTTTATGAATTCGAAATGATGAAATTTTGAAGTTTATGAATTGATGGAATGTTCATCAGAATTGTAAAATTTTAACATTCATCAATAAAAACCGTAAAATCTGAATTTCGTCAATTTAGAAAATTTTCATCAAAATTATAAAATTCTGAATTTCACCATCCAGTGGAATTGTTTTGAAAATCAGACTTAGGTATTCTCATCAGCACTATTATAATTTTGAATTAATTTTGTTGCACTTCTTTTTGGGAATTTCATCAAAATCATGAAATTTTGAATTTCATGAATATACTAGAATGTTCATCTGAATGGTTAAATTCTGATATTCATGTATTTAGGTACCAAAAATTTCACCAAAACCATAAATTTTCAATTTCGTCAGTTTAGGGACTTTTCATCGGAATCATAAAATTTATGTTTTAATAAATTCGTGGAATCTTCATCATAATTATTAAATTTTGACATTCATTAATCAATGGAATCATTTGATGTAGGTACTCGATGTTGAAAAAGTTTAAAATTCAATATTTTCAATTCGACAAACTCTTCCACGCTTTTCTTTCTACTTACCTTAAACCAGCAAATATTTGAAAATTCAGATGTTTTACGTTTTATACGCGATTTTGAAGTATTTGTTAAAATTCTTCAAGACAAGTTATTGAGTAATAAAATGTAAATTTTTATTCCCTTTCCATCTCTAAAAATTCAAATGAAAGTGGACGAATTCAGTCAATTTAGATTGAAAGAAAGAGCTTTAGAAAAAATTAGAACTTACGTATTAGAATGTACTTCAACACATCTTTGTATAAAATATACAATACGACTTACAATTTCAATTTTATAGTTTAACAAAATTTTCTTTCGTGCTTATTAAAACAACATAAATGTATGTACCTAATTGTAGATGGAGCATCGTAAAAATTGAGAAATTTTTGGGAAATGTTATAAGAACTTTTTTAAAAACTAGCAACATCCATACAAAAACAAAGAAAATCTTCAAAAATCAGGAAATTACCAAAAAATTGTTAAATCTTATCGAAAAAGTTTCTAAAAACCTTTGAAAAAACATCGTAAAATTTGTATAATCAGAGAATATTGATTTATAAATATTTTTATTCCATTTTGGGAACATTTGAAAGATTTTAAACTCCGGTTCGACAATTTTTACAAAGCAACATAAATTTTCAAAAAAATGTTTCATTGTTTTTTGCGTTTTCAACAACAATTTGAATAATCTTTACATACTATAGGTAGATATTTTATTGCTGTTTTTTCATATTTTAACATCCGTCGTAATATGTGAAATTTTCCAAATCCAGAAAGTCTGCCTTACAAAATATTGGAAAATCACTCTGATTTCTAAAATTTTTCAAGTTCAAAAGTCTAAATTATTAGTCAGACAATATTTCTAAAAGTCAGTTTTATTTCTGAAATTTTTCAAGTCCAAAAAAGTGTGAAAAAATTTCTAAAAGTCAGCGTGAAAAACGAAACGAGAAGGGGTCAAATTTTTGGTGTTCTTGAAAATTGATAATAGATTCCTGTACTTCAAACCATGTCTGTAATTGAGGTCCATCGCACTCTTGGGATGACTGAGAGACAGTGAGAATGCATACCCTCTCTCTATCATTACAATGACATTTTATTTTTTAAATTTGCTGTCAGTCATTGTTCATGGTGAATACACGACTCGTACACGAAGAATCATCCCCCCGCCTATTTTCAGAACCAGCTTGTATGGAAATTCTCTATTTTTCATAGCTCTTTGCAAAATAGCGAAAGAGCATTCGATCGAGAACGGAACTTTAGTTCTTAAGTTAATTTTTTGACTTTACCTATCAACTTTTTCTTTGATAGCCCGCTCAACTTTGCAATGAAACACGAACTTCTGCTCTCGCCAGCAGATACCCGCTTATTATTGCGTACTTGATATAAATCTTGTTTAAATAATTTTTTTTTCAAATTTTGGAAATTTCTAGCATTAAAATTTAAGAGATTATACCTGTAGCGAATATTTCTTTGGAAGAGAACAGAGTAAAATTTTCATCGTATTATCCCCGCTCCCAGATACAACTTTTAAGCTGCCCTTTTACCCCCTTTCAGGAATTTATTTCAAAAAAAAAAAAAACTGATACGATCCAGATTTATACGTTCCCATATCTTGGAAAATTTATAAAATTTTCAACTCCTCGTTGTAGACGGCGGCCTTACGTACCTAAAACTTGGTGGTAATATCTTTATCAACTTTAATACACTATAGCGAAACCCTTAATCTGTCATCCCTCCGCTTCACCTCCACTCGCAATCTTTTCTTCAAAGCTTTAAGCGAAAAAAAGCAAGGAAAAGAATCTAGTTTAAGCCTCTTTATACAGGAAATCCGCGAGTAAAAACTTAATTACCCAATAAAAAGAAGCCGCGTACTTTTCCCCAGAGAACATCATCATCAAAAGATGTTAAATTTCATCAATTTTCAATAATTTTTTACCGCGTATAAAAACACTTCTATCTCTGGTTTTATTTTAAACACGGCTCGAGAGCCCGGACGAAAATAGAACTCTGTGTAAAAAAAAAGATAAGAAGAGGTGCCGCTTTGAAACCTTTTTGAAAAAAAATATTGGTACAAGAATTTATGAAATTTGAACACGTCTGATGGAAAAAATTTCTCCGATTCGATGAGAACCCGTGTATAGAAAAATATTTCGAGCTTCGAGCCTACGAATTCGGTCAAGGCTGAAAGTGCTAGAAAGGTAGAAGAAGGGGTAAAAAAAAAAGGAAAATAATATGTTTTCTTTGTATAGTATTTTGATTCGGAGCGAAATAAGACGAAGGAAGGCATATAGATGAAATAAGGAATAAAACGTGATTTGCTGTACGCTTTATTTGCTGCGCCCAGCTCTCAAACTTGACCCTTCAAGTCTCGAACACTGCTCGTTCGTGAGAAACTTTCAAACATGCCAAAAAGGAATGCCTAGAACATCAGCATCCATAGATTAATGATCTGTATCTTTATTTTCGCGTGTATTTTCTTATATAAATGAGACTTGTTTTCCGTATACGCGATGGGTTTTTTTCCTCCGCCACTCTTCCTCCCTCCTATCGGTCGCAGATGCGAAGAAGCAGCGTTGTTTCGCAAGAGGCGATTTCCTAGCTCGATAATGTAATTACGAATTTTGAATTCCGTTGTTTTTTTTTTTGTTATTCGGTCTGGTTTGCTTTGTTGCTAAAAAATTCCTTTAGCTTGTAATTTTAATCTGATCTGTTTGGCGTAAAACGTCGAAACGCTAGTTCGAGTAGTTACGGTTTGCACATCTGTACGTGGTGTATATCTCGTCTATTTATATCGGTTAATGGAAAATAATTAAATAAAAACGCTATCAACCTGGGCGATGTGTGGAATAGGGTGGCGTAGGTAGGTCGTACACTCGTTCGATGGTAGAACGATGGAAAACGCCTGCCAGATAAACCGATTTTGCGAACAGCACACAAAACAATTTCCACTGCTGTTGTAATTTCATCATTACCCCCGCGATATAATCTCGTTGGTAAAAATCAAGCGTATAGCTTAATGTGGCATTCGAACGGAATTTATATTTTCGAAAATAGAGTTAATTCACGCTTCGTTTGCTTCAGAATTCCTAATTAAATTTACGAGAAAATCGATAAACAATTTAATTAAACAAGATTTCAATTGTTTACTCACTTATTACAAGATTTCTGCACACACTTGTGCGTTTGTTCCGCGTACCCTACCTGTACCTCTTATATCACATCAGCAAACAGCCCCCAACATCGCACACACGTCTCTCCGTTCCCTTTCTCGACAATATCGTATACCTCGGATCGTATTAGACGAATATGGTACGAAGAACAAAGCGAACGAGAAATTTCACGATGTACTGTGTGGTCTTCTTTTGCGGTATTTTCGGTCGGCGTGTATTAAAAATACATTATTACTCGTCGTAGAGAGTAGAGTACTACGTGGTACTATAGTCGTTCTTCGGCTCCGCTTCGTATACGTCAACCGAGCGAGCAGGGTACGTATTCGTATTCTCTCAAAAAACAAATACTCACTCTCGTAACCCATTTCACCCGTTGGCTTCATATAGGGTTCGATTTGAGGCGAATACAAAGCGTTTGCGGTAGACTTCGGGATTAGCAAATATTCTAAGCGTCGAGTGCTCCGGCCTCCCGACAGAGTCAACATCGTGGAAGACTTACACGTGTCGCTTTGAAAGGAATAGAGTTCGGTGTGAGACGTTTGTGTAGAATACTTGCAATTTAATCCGGTTGAAGTTTAGGATGAGTCGGTGTTTTGGTTGCTGGCTTGGGATAATGGAGATAGAGGTGTAGTGGTCTTTTGATGGATGAGTTGGTCCAGAGGTGATGGTTTCGAGTTGGATGTCCTCTCGAGAGTTCAGTTCGTAATTACATAGATTTGTTTTTGGAATGGGGAATTATGTGCTGTAATTTTGAAGAAAAATTTTGGCGAACGAGAAATATTGTCTGACTTTTTGTTGGAGTGTTAAACTGTGAGATGGTCTTAAACATTTTCCAACTTTTTATTGGACGTTGGGATTTTTTGTTGAGTGCATACCTGGCCCCTAGCTGTTACCACACTGACAGACTAAACATTGGTATTTTGATATTTTTGTGATATGTACTTACGTTTTTTTACTTTGGGTAATTGAAAATGTGATCCCATATTTCTTTAGAATGTGTAGAAATTTTTTATAAGAATTTTATTCTTCAAAAACAAGAGAAAATTGATCATCAATTTTTTCGAAATTGGATATCGTGCCGAGTTCTTTCAGAAATTCTTCATATGAGAAAGTACTCGTTTTAACATTATAATAAATGAAAAAAGGAAATCATCACATTTAGAAATTCTTCATATGAGAAAGTAATCATTTTTGAAAGTATAAGAAACCAAAAAAGGGTATCATTGGATCATTTTGTCAAAATTAAGTGATTTTTGAAAAATCTAATTACATTTCATTTTAAAGGAAATAGATAAGAATACGTAGATGGGTGGTAAAAAACGGATGTTGGACATAAAGAAGGAGAAGATGAACTATATCGTTCATGTTCATAATCATTTTCGTTCACTCCTCACCTATGAAGTGGAAAATAACAACTCTCGAATTAGTGTGTGAGTTAATTTTCACCCAGTGAAAGTTGAAATTTTATGCAGGAATGGGATCGAATCAGAATAACCTACTTTCATTTGAAATTTTCCTAGTGCAAAAATTAATTTGAGTTTTTAAAAATTTTCCAAGTCCAAAACAGTCTGACACAAAATGTCTGAAAGTCAGCGTATATCTGAAATTTTCCAAATCCAAGAAGTTTACTGATTTCTAAAATTTTCTTGATTCAAAAAGTCTGAATTATTTGTCTGACAAAACGTCTAAAAATTAGCATTATCTCTGAAATTTTCCGAGTTCAAAAAGGCAATGATAATTTGAAAATTTTTCCAATCCCAAAAATGTCTAAAAGTCCTTGTCAAGGAATTTTGTGGCGGAATTTATGGATACGAAAAATGAACAAATTTTCAAATTGACCTCTATGCTATTAGACATATCCATGTCTAAAAGCCCGCCCCTGGATCTCATAGGTATTGAAACAATCTAAATTTTCCAGTTTCAAATATCAACAGATCACTTTATAAAATTTTTCAAAATCGAAAAAGACAGAATTTCTGAAATTTTCTATTTCGAAAAAAACGTTTGTAATCGGAAAAATTTTCCAAGCCCAGAAAGTCTAAAATAGCCTGATAAAATATTTGAAAATTAGAGTGATCTCTGAAGTTTTTCAAGTTCAAAAAATGAATGGAAACTTGAAAATGGTTTCAACTCAAAAAAAGTCTGACAAAATGTATTAAAGTCAGCGTTAGGTAAAAACCTGTCCGACAATATTCTGATTTGAACTTTTCTTGAAATTTTCCAAGTCCATTAAATTAAAATTTAAGAAGTCCAAAAAATCATTTGAAATCTGAAAAATTGTGAAGTCCGGAAAATCTAAAATCGCCTGACAAAATGTCTGAAAGTCAGCGTGATCTCTGAAATTTTCCAAGATTAAAAGGTCCGAAGTGGTTGTCTGACAAAATGTCTGAAAGTCAGCATTATTTCTGAAAATTTTTATGTTAAAAATTCAGTGAAAATCTGAAGATTTTTCCAAGTCAAAAAGAGTTTGACAAAATGTCTCGAAGCACATGAAAGTAAGGGTGGAAATTTTCAACTTCCTTGGAAGTAACGAACGAAAAATTTTCACCCTTCTCTTGATCAAAATACTAAGTCGAATCAAAGATGAAAATTTTAAGAGAATGATTAGATTTGTTTAAAAATAGCTGTAGAGCGTAATTTAACAAAACTTTTACATGTTTCTATTCGAAAAATGCAGCAAATGAAAATTTTTTCAGAAAAAATGTTCGCTAAATAATGTACGAAGTAGAATTCGATAAAATTATACCCATTCCTTTGAATACAATATTACATCATTTTCCTGAAAATTGTTGTTGAAAGTCTGAAAAAACTTTGAAAGCGGATTTCCAGTGCGAATTTTCTCCATAAATCGAAAAAACTCTTGCAATCTCTTCATTTTGTTTTCATTTTATAAAAGTATGAAAATTCTTTATTCTGAGTCATTTGTGTTTTTGAAATACCTAAATTACAAACTCAAAGTTTAAGCTTATTTTTTTTGTCAAAGTAGCAATTATAAAAAATTGGAAAGAGAGAAATCGAAATTTTGTGCTACATTTCTTTCTTTTTCAAGGGTGAGCTTAGTTAGGAATATTTTTTTTCAATTTGTAATAGATCTCACACCGGAAGAATTTTGAGTTGATTCTCCACCACTAGTATTTTTCTCTGATTCGCTGTCGAAATATCGGATCGTGTTGTTTTTCCTCTGCTGAAAATTTGTCAATCAACTTTTGATATAATCTTTGATATTAATTTTGAAAAAAAAAAATGTATTAAACGTTGTAATACTTATTACAAGAATTTACTGATTTTCATTTTTCTCCAACATCCTTCACCCTTTCCATCATTCACAACAATCATTTATCCAACTTCGAAGTTTTTCTCTCTAAGGAAAATATCTAATCTCATTAATTTATCTTCAGCTTCGATTCTAGCTGTTTGAAAAAGTTCTAGATTTGATGATTTCTCGAAATTTTTTCAATGCGAGTATAAAAAATTTGCCTGATATGCAAGGTAAATCAAGAGCTTACTTTGTGAAAATGAAGCTATCATTTTAATAGAATTGCAATAACTCTAAAAATTCACTAGCAACAAGTCGTTTTAAGAATTACTGTACATCTAAACGATCTTGATCCGCTTTTTTAAGGAGCATGTTGAATAGCATCAAAGGCATACCATCGATTTCAGAATGAACCTGCAAACTAACTTTAATAGCATTGAGTTAGGTCCCAAGTTAGTGATGAAATTACGCAATGAAGTATGAACAATTGAGCTTCTCTGCCGACATTTGCTTTGTATCTAAACATATTTTTGATCGTGCAAACAATTTTACATCGAAAATTCAACCTTTCGATTTTATTTTGCTTACCTTTAAAACTGAAGGAGTTAGGTGTTGAAATTAAAAAAATCTAAAAAAAATCATCTATTGTGATAAGATTTTGTCGAAACTGAAGCTGATGAATTATGTTTTGAAATAAATAAGCTAGTTAAAATTGCAAAATTTTGAATTCAGTTTGGATTTTAAAACTGAGTTTTTCGGACTGACGTTTGAAAATGTTCTGGAATTCGAAATTTCCAATTGATTTCTTGTCGTTTTTTCAATGCGAATATATAAATTTTGTTTAGTTTGAATGATAAATTAAGAGCTTACTTTCTGAATTGACTACACACCTACAAATATGTTCGGTGTATGCTTACAATACTGTTGAAATCTTACAAAAAATTTCACTATACACTGAAAATTCCATTTCAGCCTTTGCTTTGCAAATCACATTTGCTATGCGAAATCGATTTTCAATATGAATCAGATCATTCATTTACCAAATAATGCCTACTTATTATTAGGTATCTTCGAAAAATTATTATAATATGGCGTTGAGAAATTTTTTTCCATGGGACATGGGCAAAGGAATATCGTCTGAATTTCCTGATACCACTTTATCTTACCAAAAATCCCAATATAGTGAACTTGGCTAACATGAAATCATTTTTGTCTTAAGTTGATTCAGCGCAAACATAAAAACTAAGAATGAGATGCCATGATCTTACTTTCTGAAGATCCGTTATCGCGGCACCCCATATTCGATTTCGAGGGAGGAAGTGGTGCCGTCTAATTGTGCACTAATTGTGTAAATTTGTGCAACAAAATTCAGAATTTGTGCAACTCCTTTTCTCGAGATATCCTCAATTTAATTTTTTTGGGGGCATAGCAGCGCAGCCCTCCAATTGGAATTTTGAGTTCAAACTTGTGCCAAAATTTTCCGCTTTGATTGTGCAAATTTGTGCAACAAATTTTACAATTTTTGCAGCTCCCCTTCATAAGTTACGAAGGGGTACAATTTTGAAAATTGAAGTGGCGCGCGGGAGCTCAGCATTTCCCACGCGTCGTAGTGGAGTGATGCTGAGCTCGGGCGGTTTGCATTAGATTTTCAAAATGGTCGTTGAGAGACTGGTTAATATGCGTTGGTCTGGCTAAAAAAATGTTTATATAATTTTCTCAGAGTAGAACGGAAGTAGGGGGTTGGGTGCCAGAAAAAAATTTACAATTTTTCCGTCTTCAAACAATTTTAAATAATGCCAACCAAGAAGGGGTTTTTTCACTTTTGACTGGTGCCAAAAAGTTTTGCTTTAATTGTGCAAATTTGTGCATAAATTTTTCAGCTTCCTTTCCAGAGTTAGAAGGGGTGAGTTGTGTTAACTCTGTTCTGAAAGGACCTTCCCTGATAAAAAAATGAAATTGTCCCTTGAGTCAAATTTCGTCGAAAGTGGTACTAAATTTTACCTTTGATGTAAAAACTTATCAACTAAATTTTCCACCTCCCTCCTTCTCCCCTGCTTGAATCCTCACCCCTGTGGATCAAAAACTCAATTCGGAGGAGGTTACGTAGGTAGAAAATTAAAACAAAAGAAATTCATCAATATTTTTTCCATTTTGAAATTTTAAAAAATGGAAAAAAATTTGGTAGTGAGGGACGAGAACATGGCTGAATTTTTTCAAAATTTTGTGATACCCTTAAGTATAACAAAATTTTTTCAAGCTCCAAAAGTGATGGAAGCATTGTTAAAAAAATTCAAAACTGAAAAAAAAACCATTCTTGGTGGCCTTATTTAACATTGTTTGAAAATAGAGAAATTGGAAAAAAATTTCCGGCACCCATTTTATTAATCTACGAAACCAGCCTTCCTCGCGAATGAAAATTTCATACCCGAAACACGTTCGTCGCCGTATTTGTCTTGGGCATCGAGAAAGGGCGGGAAAATGATAGCGAAAAAATTACCAACGATCGGCCTTCATTCTCCACCAGTTAAGTCGAGTCTGGAAACTGGGGAAGGGGGTGACCTCTATTCGTTGATATTTTCACCAGTTCGTGTTGCCATAACGAACTCGTAAGTATAAAGTAGGACAATGAAGCTGGTAAGCCGGAGGTAAAAAGGAAAAAAAAGAAAAAAGCTCGAACCGAAGGTAAAAGTTGCCACGTTCATCTGACATATTAACACGGAGATTTTCTCGATGCCTGTATTTGAAATTTTTGTTTTGCCACCAACACTTTAACTACCCCAGCGTTAGAGTTTTTGCAGCACAGAGAGTAACAGAAAATAAGAAAATTCGCCGAGTGGTGCGGAGGCGCGGAGGGAAAAAGAGAGCGTTTAATATCACCAACTTTTATAGGTCCTGTGAATATTAAACTTCGCCTTATTAAATTTCTTATACGGTTATAACGAAAAACGTTATTAAAGCTCTTGATATAAATTGGAATCGGAGTGAGACGAGAGAAAAAGGGAGTATACCTAAGAGTTTATTTTTGTAGATAAACTTGAGGCTGGGACGGGGCTCGAAGAGGTGGTGTGGCGTTGTCGTGTACGTATATAGACATGGCGGCCTATTCGCGAGACGATGATACTGGGGAAATTTTTAACTAAGTTTTTAATAACTAATACGTCAGCTTATTAAATCACAATAATCGTACCCCGAGAGTCTATAGAATTCGCGTCGCGAGAGGATTTACGACGACGACGTCGATGTCGACATCTCTCATGCGGATTCTATTCACCTTACGAGCGTGTAACTCGGCTCGATCGGTGTATTTGCTCGGTACCTAGGCGACGTCATCTTCGTGAAAGTTGTCATTTCGAGTAATTGAAATCGAAACTCGTTCTCGCTCGTATATTCTCTCTAAATAACAAAAGATGTTTTAACTCGATAATATTAAAGTAATTTAATACAAAAAAATCTTCGCTCGAAAATTGGATTTCACTCGACAACGTCGACATGTCATAACACCGTGGCGACGTGCAGAAAAAAAGAACCCATCCGCGACCCTCGCCCTGTCTTCCTTTTATAGTAATTCTCTCTCGTATCTCGCGCGTAATTTCATCCGGCACAAGCAAAAAATATGACAACCGACCAAACAGATTTACTAGAATTATGACGAGGAAAAAAGCGCGTTAGCTAATTTTCGAGATTTAATTTTAAAACGACGCGTCGAGCTACCTTCGCACCTCTCGCTCGCCCCGTGCCTGCCGGTGGCTCGTTTTCAAAGCTCTTCTTTACGCCGTGATAAAAAATGTCTCGCTGTCGAGAGATCCGCCGCGCCGGCCGCCTCTTGCCTACTTTTCGTTGGAGAATTATAAGCGTAGGGAAGAGAAGCGGATGGGTACTCGTGGTACGAATCTGTGCTGTATTGCTGCTGTTTTGTGCTAGATGACGAGCTTCAGAGTATTTTTAATTTTCACCTGCATAGGCTTGTGCGGGAAAAGTGGTTCATCTGCGAAGATTCGTGTAATTGAACCGCCATATCGAATAAGTGAAAATGACGTGAAAAATGATCTAATTCTAACATTCAGTTTTATACGGATCGAGTCGAGTTATCGTATGTTTCTGTCCTGACGGCATCTCGAAGTGTTGGTAAAATTAAAAAATGATAAAAAGAGCTGACATTTGAGTATTTTTAATTAATCAAATTTTCAATTGATAGTTTCTAATCGGGTCACATGATGATTTTTCATGGCAACTTACCTACTTCCATATTGAATTGTTGCATCTTCAATTCTTCATCTGCTACTTGCATTTCGGGACTTCAATATTGATGTTGCTAAAACGATAGATAATCAATAATCATAATTTAATACTTACACTTACAAAAGATGTTTGATTTCGATGTTTTGTCGCCGACCACTTGAAAAATTCAAATAACAAAAGCAATGGAACAAATGATTATTTCATTTTATTTTTAATCCTTTGGTGCCCCTGAAAAAACTGCTGGATGAAAATCCAATATTTTCAGTTCGTTGAAATATACTAGGTGCCCTTTTAGAAACCTCGAAAAAATTTACCTCGAAGAAAAATTCATTTCGGAAATACAAAATTTTTAAAATTTACAAATTTGAATTTTCCGAAACGGAAAGTGTTGCTGGGGGGGGGGGATTCCAATTTACAGATGAAATAGTACATGACCAACTTTATTGTGTAACAGGCCGGAATATTGGATTTGGCAACGCTGCTTTTCGTTTCCTTTGAAGGCCGATGGTGAATCTTTGAAATAATGCTACAAATTGAAGTTATTTACGGTAAAAATGAAAAATAAACGTCTAAATTAAATCTATCATAATAATTTCAAATTTTAAAACGATTAACTGATACTGATTAGAAACAACAAAATCTCATTACGTGCTTAAAACTACATTACCTAATTTTATTTCCAAAATTTCGATTACGTAGGTACATTTACGTAAAATGAAGATCTAAATTAAGTAGTTAATCAAATTTCAATACCCAATTCGATATCAAAATCAACAAATTCAACAGAAACTTTTTGTGTTGAATTTTCTTTGAACATTGGATCTTCTTCATGTTCATTTTCCTCTGAAGTTTTCACGTTGTCAGACGAAGATTCTGTGAAAATTTTATTTTTTGTAGGTTTCCTAGACACGTATTTCTTCCGTTCCTTTGCAGGTTTTGGGCTGGCGACGATTTTAGGTTCATTTTCGTTGGACGAAATTTTAGAAATGTTAGTTTTCGGCGTTCTCCGATTTCTTTGTTTAGGATTCATCTGCTTCGAAGTTGTTGGTTTTTTCATTCCATCCGAAACTTTGTTCAACGTAGCGAGCTTCGTTTGCTTACCAGTCTGTACCACATGGTTATTCTTCTTTTTAGTGTAGTTATTAATGGATACATTACAAAATGTTGCGATCAATTTCTTATGCAATTTTTCCAAATTACATCCACAAGCACAGGTGCAGGAAAATCTTTCTTTCAAATCGCGATCTTGAGAAATGCTCATGTCAGCTAAAGTGAATAACAATTCTCGTTGTTGTCTGTGGCGTAAAAAATATTCTTCGTTTGGCTCTGCAATCAGGGCATTCATAACACAAAAAGTATGTTTAGCAAGCATATAAACATCTTGTGATGGTACTGTCAAGCCGCCTCTGTTCAAAGTATTGAAATAAACGTCCGATACATCCGTGTTACAATTTTTAAGTAATTCGACGCACAATAAACATCCTTCGCATTTCAACTTTTTCATTGTACTGTGAGCAGCGTATCCAGCATCGATCTTACATACATGGATACCCAGCGACGGGCCTTCCTGTTCGTCAAACATCTTTTCAGTTTAATTACCGCGCATCCGTTCTGCGCAAGTGATTTGTAGGGTTCTTTCGTCTAGTGCGGGGAGACGAAACTTTCACCTACCCGCACCTGACGAGAGAACCCATCAAATTACT
>FIZU01045807.1:0-10168 GCA_900064475.1 Pseudococcus longispinus
TCTTTCAATTATCATAAAATTTCTTTTGAAAAAGGAAAAAAGTAAAAAACAACAGATTTATCAAATATCTCCTGATTTATTCCAAAAATCGTTCAGTTAGGGGTACTCATTTGGATGAATTTTTTATATCAAATTCAAATTCACTTTCATTTTGGGTGTCCCTTTTTTTTCCCCTGAAAACATACGACCAAACGACGAGTTCATTGAAAACATAAACCAAAAAAAGGTATAAATTGATGCAAATTTTTTTTCTCCTCAGGTTTCGCTTATGGGTATGGTCCAAGGGTCCAAGTTTATCAAATTCGAATCTTTGATTTACCATATCTACATCAACTAGGTTTATACTTCATTTTAAAAATTTTGCAAAAAATCAAAGGTCGTTATTATCGTTAATGATATGAAAATTTCCATTTTTTTTTTTTGATAAATCAGAGTTTAATACCCCTCGAGATTTTCTCTTGCTACTTCATAAAAAAATCCTGCGGGCGGCCATGTTCAAGGAGATCAATTATTCAATTCATTCAACGTTTGAAAGTTTTCAAATTGTTTTTTGAATTTTGATCTGAATTTTTGTATTTTTGAAATTTCTTTTTCAATCACTTTCGCTCTATGTTTACAGCTTTGAGTTTTGGTAATTGTGAATGAAAAATATTTGAGAGCTCCGAATCGTAACTCTAACCATTTTTTATTACGATTCAGGTTACGGTTCTTGAAGCATTGCGGTTCGGGTTCGCATTTGGTTCTGGGTTGTGGTTTTTTAATCATTTTTGTTCGGATTACAGTTCATCTTCCTGGGTGTTTTAAATTTAGAAGTAGACCATTGCAATTTTGAGAAGCTGTATAGGCCTCCCTCCACCCTCCCCACGTTTCAATTTTTTGGAAAAAAATATCTAACGATTTTCGAAGTGTTTCAGTGAAATGTGAATTTAATATTTTTTTTTTTGGAGAAGTATTTTCAAATTATTCTCAATACCTTTTTTTTTTTTTTAAGATTTACTTAATTAATTTTTACAGATTTCTTTCCTCTTGTTCTATTTACGATAATCCACAAGTCGAAACTTATGGAAAATTTATACGTAGGGCTAATTCGACTAAACAAGTATCGCGAGTACTAATCCACGACAATTTTTTCTCTTCTTTGTTTCGGTCGAGTAAATTTAAAGGACGTTTTTACGACGAATTAATTAGGTAATTACGACCTAAACCAAATACAGGTTATTATAAATTCGATGTGTGGTATATGGCACTTAATAAAGCGTAATATAGAACTAGAAGACACGTAGCCTTCACAATGCGAGCTGTGACGAACAAACGCCTATCTACATATGTAGAGCATTAGAATAGTATATTTCGCTTTAAAAGTTCAATAGAACGAGAGAAGAAAGAATAAAGCGAGAGAAAAAAAAACCGAGGCGAAAAAGGAAAAGCGGTGTGAAAATTCGTAACAAGGGAGGTTTTTATACGTATACGTAGTACGTTAGGTTCGCAGCAGCGATATAATTCTCTCTCGATTCGGGAGGGTTAAAATTAGAATTAGTGACGACGATTACTAAGATTGTAGCTATTTGCGAGGGGTTGGTTTCGCGTTGCGAATTGCTTTCCATGGTGTAATTTTGAAGGAGTTTCAACTCGTGTGACCCGAAGGTATACTTTTATTCGAAAAGATAAAAACCAGCTAGCGCGTATTTTATTTCGTTACGATTGCGGTACAGTGTTGTTGTTTTCACGAGCGATGTTAATTTTTAAATTTTAAATAGTCCGGTAAATTTTGCGGTGGTCATAAGGGTACACGTTGGTGTGCGGTTTAAAGGAAATTTTTCCTGTCACCGGTCACTGGAGGCAATTTATTGGCTTATATAAGTATACGAGTGTATAACCGTTCGAATGCTATTCAGTGTAGAAAAAAAAGGGTGGTTTTGAAAGTTTAACCATGTTAAGGAAATCTTTTTATGGTAAAAAATTATCGACTTCGGGGTATTCTCGAATCCCACGATGGTGCTGCGACGCTGATATCGGAAAAAAATTACCCATTGTTCGGTGTATATAACATGCTGCTGCAGCTCTGTATCTGTATTGTATGACAAATGATACCACATATTGCGGATTGTTGTGTATGTATAAATGTGAAAGTAGACAATACGACCGCAGATACCTATTAAATTAATCAACCGGCTAATTCTACCAATTACGCGCGAATTTTTACTCTTTCTTTTGTTCGACGGAATTCGCGAGCGAAATTTTTCATCTATGCGAATGTCTTGTTCGGTCGGTTGTGAAAAATCATCATCTCGTCTTAATGATAACACAATAATACTAATTTACACGCGAATCGAAAATGACCCGAGGAATGAAAATTACCATAAAATTGGAAAATTAATTATTATACCCGGAGTGCGAATGCGAGTGCGAGCGAAAAGAAGAAAAACACAAATAAATAGCGAATCATCAAGAGAATAATTTTCACGTTTAACAAAAATTAACTAAGCTTGCTTTTTTTTTTGAAAAAAATCTTTTTTGCTCTCATTTAATAATTAAAACAACACTAATTTATTAAGCTTTCAACAATTCTAATTACAAGAAGCAGAAAAAAAAACATGACTCGCTTTGAAGGTAACTGCGTGCTTCAAAGTTGTACTCGGTTGTGGATTTTTCGCATTTTTTTCCTGTTCTGTGTGCTGTTGGTTTTTTTTTTTTTGTTCCTCGACGATTTTTTTTTCTTCTTAGAGTAATTCGAATTGTTTGATAAGCTGAAAATTTTTATGCCTTTGGATGTTGCTGGTAATTTTTATCTCGAACGTGCGACTCGACGTGACGATTATTTTTTGTCGTAACTTTTAATGGAAAAGCACACTCGTGGTGAGGATTTAGGTTTGAATTTTTCCTTCCTTTAAAGAATCAGACCAAATGCTCGAGTATAAGTGGGTTATTTTAATCCGGAAATAAGAAAGGGATGAAAAACATGTGGAATTTGGACGATATCGTAGAGTTCATGTATCGAGTGTTGATCGAGATTTTTTATCGGGTATTTGGCAACGTTGCTTTGATCGCTTTTATATTTACCGTGAGTTTGGGCAATTTTGGAATTTTTAAACTATCTGTGTTCGTAATGTGCTTATTTGACTATTTCTTGACTTATTGATCGTAGGGTGAGGGTGAACACAATATTTGATCAATTAAGCAGGAAAAGATGGAAGAAAGCATCAGAGAATAGACAACTCTTGGAGTCAATTCCAGAAACATCCAAAAGAGTTAATGGCTGACAAAATGTCTAAAAGTCATTGAATCTAAATTTTTTCAAGTTCAAAAGGGTCAGCTGTCCACCTTGTAAAATTTTTCCAAGTGTAAAAAGTCCAAAGTCTGAGACAATGTGTAAAAGTCTTCGAATTGAAAATTTTCCATATTTAAAAAATCAGCAGTCCACCTTATAAAATTTTTCCAAGTTCAAAAAGTCAGAATTTCTAAAGTCAAAAAAGCAAATTGAAATCTGAAAAAATTTTCCAAGTCCTGAAAGTCTAATATCTGACAAGATGTCTAAAAGTCATCGTCATAGAACTGCATGACGAAATTTCGTCAGTTAGGTAGGTACTTTCAGAAAAGTAGGATAGATAGTACCTTATAATTTACCAATTTTGAGAATAGGAATCCCTGAAGGAGTTGAGAAAAAGAGTCAAAACTTTTTTGGTAGCTCCTTTTAACTCCTTTCAGAGTTGAGCCATAACTTTTGGTAGAGAACATGGATGGATATTGGATAATTGAGACAATAAAGACAGGGAGGGAGAAAGGGAGAAGATGGATCAAGGAAGAAAGAACAAGGAAGTTCAACTTTGAGATAATATTGCATAAACATCGTGATAACAATGCTCCAACATCGCTTCAACATAGTTTTGTAATATGGCCACACTGTTGTTACATTGCTAGAACATGGTGACAACATGATTGTAGTTTTGTCGGTGACATAATGTCAACATTTTTATTTGCATCAATGCATCATTACAAGATCATTCCAACATTGCTGTGATATCAGAGCAACATCGGCGTAGTAATTTTCAAAATTCGGTACAACATCATGTTATCTGTCAAGATATCGTTACAACATTTTGTCAACATTATTAGATACACTGTCACCATATTGTTGTAACATTTTGTGAATATCACAATGTTATTGCAACAATATTGTGTGCACATTGTCACAAAATATTTCAAAAAATCATGCATCAACATTGTCACAATTTTGAAAGAGTTTGTCAATATCCCAATATTGTTGCAACATTTGGTCAACAGCTCAATTTTGTCACAACATCGTGACATTATTACAGTATTGCAATATTTTGTTTTGTCAACATTTACAACATTGTCACAATATTGTTGCAACATTTTCAAAACATTGATGCAACATTGACACAACATTGTTGCAACATTTTGTCAACATTGACACAATATTGCAGCAACATTTTGTCAACATTGTTACAATATTGTAGCAACATTATGTCAACATTTACACAATATTGTTGCAACATTTCCTCAACACCGCAATATTATCGCAACATTTCGTCAACATCGCGACATTGGTGCAATATTGTCACATGGTCACAGTATTGCAACACTTTGTCAACATTTTTACATTGTCACAATATTGTTGCAACATTTTCACAACATTGATGCAACATTGACACAATATTGTAGCAACACTTTGTCAACATTGCCACAATATTGCAGCAACATTTTGAACATTGTTACAATATTGTAGCAACATTTTGTCAACATTGCCACAATATTGCAGCAACATTTTGTTAACATTGTTGCAGTATTGTAGCACCATTTTGTCAACATTGTTACAATATTGTAGCAACATTTTGTCAACATTGTTACAATATTGCAGCAACATTTTGTCAACATTATTGCAATATTGTAGCAACTTTTTGTCAACATTATTGCAATATTGTAGCAACATTTTTTCAACATTGTTGCAATATTGTAGCAACATTTTGTCAACATTGTTACAATATATGCAACAACATTTTGTCAACATTGTTGCAATATTGCAGCAACATTTTGTCAACATTGTTGCAATATTGTAGCAACATTTTGTCAACATTGTTACAATATCGTTGCAACATTTTGTCAACATCTCAAGATTGTCACAATAACATTTCAAAAAATGGTGTCAACATTATCACAATATTGTTGCAATTTGTAATATTGTGTTCACATTGTCACTGTTCTTGTATGTAGTTGTACTGCAACATCGTTTGAACATTCACTACAACTATAACCACAGCATTGCAGCAACATTGCAACCATTATGTTGCAGCTTTGTTACCAGTATCCACTGCAACATTTCTGCAACATTGTAATGTATGCTGAAAAAAATTATGCAATCTCTCTGCTTTTTCATTGGTACATTCGGTTAAAAATCTGGCAAAAAAGATATGAAAATGACTGTAAAAAGGTGCTTTATGGCATGAAATGTTACACAGCGCCGCATCTCGGGTAGAATTCGCCTACATTCGAATATCTCGATCGAGGTTATTAATTTAACGGTATTTAAATCTCGAAATGACAATTATAAATAACGCCATTTTCGATCAAAGCGATAATTTCCATCCAACTATAAAAATTCCGCTTCGAGACTTGGAAAAAATCCGCGAAGTTGGCAATAAGCGTACGTCGCGCAGGAAAAAAAAGAAAGAAAAAAACACCTAAGAAATATTTATAGGTGTAATTTTCGCGCCTAAGATTAAGTACGCATCTTTTCACGGATGCTGCGAATGCGTGCGGCGGCGAAAAGAGTGGGAAACTGGGAATCGAGTGCGAAATAACGACTAATAAATGGCTAGATTTGAGGAAAAAAGTTCACGCCGAACGCATCGGATATTGTATTTTTACATCTGATATAACTTAATATATCCTGTATCTCGCGACAAGACATCATAAAGCCGAGAATACAAATAACTAGTTTGTTGATGTGGCGTCAATGCACTAATGGAATGGCTTGTGGTGTATAGAGTGAAGTCGTTTAACGCGGGCGAAAAGAGCGAAAGGGGATAGAGGCAGAAGAGAGAGAGAAAAAAAAAGGAATAAAAGACGGAGGAGTGCCTCTGCCGTTCCACAATGAGGAACTTTTATTGATTCCACTTACTACACAGACACAAATACGCTTTGACGATATTATACCAGCACTAGCACGTTCAACAGAGCATACCATACAAAAATAATACTCGCTAGATACCGCACACATACAAAACAGCGCCGCGTTTACGTTGCATCCTTTTCCATTCTTTATGATGGTTAATTTTTAAACAGTCTCGTTTTCGAACGCTTTATCTTATTACGATTACATCTAGTGAAATTTTTTTTTCCTTTGGCCTCTCGGGTACTCGGCTGTTTGGTCGGGAGCTACGTTGTCGGCGTGTAAACGCAATATTCGTTAATTAAATTGCGTATTTGGGCGCGAATAGGAGCTTCTAAAGTCGATGCATTTGTATTTGCCTGGGTATTCGCATGCGCCGGCGTTCCAACATTTTACTACCAAGATAATTTCCTTCGGTTTTGAAAACATTTCAAATGAAATTTCACGATTGTCGCTCACTTTGCAACTTTCAAGTTAGATAACAAGCGTATCCTTTTCTGTCATTCCTCCGCCCTCCCAGCCCCCCTCGCGTCCCCCGTTCAAAACACCGTATTTACTAATACGTCGTCGTAGGATCGGATCCTACATAAATACAGCTAATGTTAACGTATTCGCGTCTGTGTGCATTACACCATGTTCACTGTTCACTTGCTCTCTCTGTTGAGGTCACACAGCGTATACAACGTGCATACGGTATTTGCTCGTTACGTATTATACTATACTTCGTCATTAGATATTACTCTATGGTATATTGGCCATGCCATAAGTATCCTTGACATTTCTACATCGCGGATTTACACTTTTTAATTGTGTATTGGACATTTTTGTTTTTTTAAATCGGAGTATATCGTTGCCAAACGTGGTTTAATTGTCCATTGGAAAGAAGTTTAGATGGCGAATGAATGAACGAAAATGCCCTTCGGTTAAGAAAATCAAAAGGTTTAGATTACGAGTAATGACCTCTTAATTAATATTATAGAGATGGTTTCGGGGACCTTGGGAGGTAGGAAATTCGTGTTTTCTTGGGTAATTTGACGAATGCTGCGGATGTGACAAATTACAAATGCTCTGATTAGGTTTCATCATTTGTAGGTATGTTATTTGTTCGATTTGTTGATCTTGATGTGAAAGAGGATTGAAGATGAGGTGAAAAATTGAAACATTCGAAGGTCAGAGATGAAACAAGAAGACCATTCCCTCCCCCCTCCCACTTGAAAGTCAACAAATCAGAAAATTTTCTGATTTTGGTGAGATTTTGCAAAAAAATCTGAAAAAGTGAACGTTGGCAAAAATTCTAAAAATTGACTAAATCTTTGAAAATTTGGTCAAATATTAAAAATTCGTTGAACTGTTTTTAAAAAATTTGTGGATTTGAAAAAAATTGCCACCATCTGAAAAAAGTCGATAATTTGTTGGCAGATTCTCACTTTGCTTTTTAACGTTGTGGGCAGATTTCTCATTCTCTTTTATTTTTGATCAATTAAGTTTCGTCCCTGTCAGAGGTCATCGTCAATCTACCATTTCGAGATTTTGAACGTCTAGACACATTTTAAGGGAAATCTAAACACGATGAGAAAGTTAATTCCATTCTATTATGATTATTTCAAATTCGAGCTTCTTGATTCAATCTGCATGGAAACCTACTACATAATAATTAACAAGCTCATAATTTGAGCCTATGTCGTCGGGTTTTTGAAGAAAGTAGTTTCAAAAATCGTGGATATTATTTTGGAGAGATTTGTTAGGTACATATTTTTTTTGTTGATGTGTTGTGAGAGTAAAATGAAAAATTATTGAATAAAAGTAATTAATTTTTATGGAAATTACTGAAAGGAAAAAATATATTTTTTCAAATATAATCGAATTCAGGTCGGTATCTAGGATATTTTAGTCAGGTCCAATGGAATTATAACCAGTACATAAAAATTGAGAAAAATAATAAATGAAAAGACCTACATTACAATATTGATGTCAAAAGATGAAAAAAATTGATTTAAGCTAAAATAAAACATAATTTTTGCAAAACTTTTCAAAAGTATGGGGAAAAAAAGAAAGTATTTTGTCGCCCGAATGGGGCTAAGGCGAAATTTTTTAAAAAGCAAAAATTGACCATTTTTTGGTAGGTATTCAATAATTTAAAAAAGAAATTTCGAATGAAGAAAAGAGAAAAAGTGTAAGGTTTAAAAATATGTTGAAAACGAGCTGCTTATGGCCTACACATTTTCGTAAAAAATTAAAAGATACTGAAATTTTAAAGACTCTGAGTATAAGTATCGAAATCTGGCTTTTTACGTGAGAAGGTTAATTTAAAAATTTCCAGGTGTGAAAAAAAAAATTCAAAATATGAAATTTTAATAACAAAAGTTATGGAATGCTGAGGATTTTCTTACTCTAAAATGACACCTTGTATTGAATAATTTATTAAACTCATATTGAAAGATTTTTAGAAACACCTTGAAAAAACTTTGTGACAGTTCGTCAGCCTTTTCCAATGACTGATTTTGACTATTTTTAATATAGGATATGCTTTTACAATCGGTAATTCCGCGAAAAATCTGACGAAATTCCTTGATGACGACTTTTAGACATTTTGTCAAACTTTTTTGAACTTGAAACAATGTTCAGACTTCCATTGATTTTTTAAACTTGGAAAATTTCAGAGATAATGCTGACTTTCAGGCATTTTGTCAAAGACTCTTTGGTCTTGGAAAATTTTCAAGAACTCAAATGAATTTTTGGACCTGGAAAAACTTCAACTTCATCGACTTGAAATCAGACATTTTGTCAGACAGCTTTTTACCTAACGCCAACTTTTAGACATTTTGTAATATTTTTTTGAATTTGAAAAAATTTTCAGATTTCTATCTACTAATTTTTTGTACTTCAGATTGGATTTCGAAAATTTTTCAAAAAAACTTCATCACGAAATTCACTTACGAAAATCCGTTACGTTGACTTCTAGATATTTTGTCAGACTTTTTTGGACTTTTTGGACTTGGATAATTTTTCAGAATTCAATTGACTTTTTGGAATTAGAAAGTTTCAAGAAAATTTCAAATATCACGACTTTATGGACTTGAAAAATTCAATTACCAAAAGCATATCTTATGTTTTATTTTTTAATTTTTTTCATGTGTGCACAATTCATCTGGCATTGAGGTCCAAAAATTTCAAATTTAGGGGCAGAAAAAATAATTTTTTCAAACCGTTTTGACATTTTTTAAAACTTTATTTGAAACATTTTTCAAATTTCGGTCAGAAAAAATCAGAATTTCGTTATTTTTCCAGATTTTTGACTTTTTAAAAAAAAAGAAAATCTTGTGACAGTTCGCCAGCTTCCTCCAATTAATCAATTTCGTCCATTTTTTTGGAATGATTTTGACCATTTTTTTCAAGAGGGTTCTTTTGACGTGTATGATATATTATCAAGCATCAAGGTCCAAAAATTTTCAAATTTATGGTAATGTTGAAAGTATATCATAATCAGGCACTTCATGTAAAATCAATCCAGAAATTTCCATAAATGACTATAATATTAGAGATTAAGTATCTCAATATCTAATCCATATATATAAAAACCACGACGTGTTCCGTCCGTCTGTCTGCCTGTCTGTAGACATTTTGTCAGACTTTCAATTGATGACATTTTTAAAAAATTCTAAAACGACTTAATTTTTACATTGAAATAACAATTTTTACAAAAAATTACGATTTGGACCAAATATAAGGATTTTTACTTTACAATGACAATTTTGACAAAAAATAACAGTTTGGACCAAAAAAATGTCGACATTGACAAAAAAGGCAGGTTTTGACCAAAAATGACAGTTTTTGCCTGGAAACGACAATTTTTATAAAAAATGGCGATTTTTACCTTGGAATGACAATTTTGACCAAATATTACATTTTGAACTAGGAAATGAAAAACGACATAAAAAAACATGATTTTGACTATAAAATGACAATTTTGACTAAAAATTGGAAATTTTGAACAAAAATGACATTTTGAACTAGAAAATGAAAAATGACAAAAAAAAC
>FIZU01045813.1:0-16802 GCA_900064475.1 Pseudococcus longispinus
TCCAAAACCTTGACTCAATTTTCATGCCCTGAGTGTTCCGTTCACAATTTTTTTTGGCTCGACTAAAAAAATTCTTGCATATGTAATTACGATGCAGGTGAATGACAAAGTCGATAATGAGTCGGAAAATTTCTCATTAAAAAAAAATTTTAGTCGGCAAATTTCTCATTAAAAAAATATATTAGTCGGCAAATTTATCCTTCAACCCCCCCTGATTTTTGATCAAGTTTCGTCTCTGAATACCCAGTATTCGTTTTCCATTTTATTTTCATTTAGTGTTTGAAAGGTAAAAGTGATCTTTCCAACTCAATCTGCTCGATCAAGCAAACGAATATATCTTTGATCCATAAGCTGCACCTAGTTAAGGTTAATCCAAAAATAAATCAAAGTGCGTTAGCCTCGATTGTACTTTTCATAGAAAAATTACATCATCAATTTCAAAACGTAAAAATTGTAAAATTGATAAGAAATTCCTGCAAGGCGTAATAAAACCGAATATAAAAAATTTTAATGACTCTGATAGACGGTAAAATAGAAGAAAATAAGTAGATAGGAGCCCACCTATAAAATTTTACATACTTAGTTAACATTTAAAATGTATTTGAATACTTGTAAAAAAAGAAAAAAAATGTTATGCCGCCTTGGTAAGTATAGTTAATTTACTATTTACTTGATAATTATGTTAAATTATATAATTAAGATATTCCATATCTTGTAAGTGAACGAGCTATGTAGTTGAGATTAGTATAAAGGATTATAACATAGGAAAGTACCTACTTTCGTACACAAGCACGTCTTTGCATGTATAATTTAACGAAATGGGGCAGAAAGACCAGATAGAGAATAAAGGTAATAACTTCCATACGTTCATAGGTAATACGTAGGTATTCATATTTGTATTTAATTTATGATATTCTACCAATGCCTGAATTTGAATATTATTTTTATTTTTTTAAATTGAGCTACCAAAAAAACATGGATAAAATAATCAAAAAAGTTCAAATAAATTCATTCGAAAAAAATGGTTTTAATTTAAAAGAGTTTTCAAAGGCTCTGAATCAATTTCTCGGACTAATTTTGACTCCAGACCCAAAAGGCAATCCATTCAGAGAACCAAAATTAAACAATTTTTGACGATATCGAACGAAATATCGGAATTTATGTTTTTTAATGTACCAAGCCGCCATCTCTCCCAAAGAAAACCCAAAATCGCGTTGGTTTTTTGAATGAATTGGCGTCAAAAACAGATTCCAGAGTTCAAAACACATGTATTTTGTTACGTCTCACGATAACGTCGAAAAATTTTGTACTTTGACCTAACTCTTTCTTACTATGAAAAAGTCTTTGGGCTTTGACCCCAAATTATGTCAGAATTATAACTCCAGAGGTCAAAAAATTGCACTTTGATATTCAGTTGGAATTGGAAATTTTTAAAATTTTAGGTACAGCCCTAACCACCCCAGGACTCCACATTTTGGTTTTTCTCTCGAGAGGTTGAATTTCAAGTTTTAGGTCAAAATAACCCGAAAATGTATTCACAAGATTTTTGAAACCAGCCATTGAAGCAATTTTCTCAATTTTTTCCCCGAAAGAATAATTTGAACTTTTTAGATTATTTTATACATGGTGGCCCATTTTTAAGATAGATGGTTTTGAAGATGAAAAAAAAACATTTTGGCTGCAAAAATCTCAAAAACTAAACCCCCTAGAAAAAAACTATTAGCTCTAAAGAGAAGAGAATTTCATGCTCTATAATTTTTATCCCTTGCATTTTTTTCGTGACACGCTTAGTTTGGGCAAAAAATCTATGTTTATGGAAAATTTACAAGTCGATGGTTTGAAAAAGAAGAAAAAAACAGAAAAAAATACCATCGACTTTGTAAATTTCCCATAAACATGGATTTTCTGGCCAAACTAAAGGTGCTACGAAAAAAATGCAAGGGATAAAAATTGTAGAGCTTGAAATTCTCTTTCTTACATCAGCTATTAATTTTTTTTCTATGGGGCTTACTTTTCGAGATTTTTTCAGTAGAAGTCGAAGTTGTTTCATTTTTGAAATTATATCGACTTCGTAAATTTCTCATAAACATAGATTTTCTGGCCAAACTAAGGGTGCTACGAAAAAAATGCAAGGGATGAAAATTAAAGAACTTGAAATTTTTGTTTTCTTAAGAGCTAACAGTTTTTCTCTAGGGGGCTTAGTTTTCGAAATTTTTTATAGTCAGTGTTTTTTTTTATTTTCAAAACCATCGAATTTATAAATGGGCCACCCTGTACTTGTTTCTCTCAATGGTATTTCGCAATTAAATTGGGCTCGATTCTTCTGAGGCCAGAAAGATTTAGAAAAATACATATTTCTTCTCAAAAAAAACTCCAAACAAAATTAGATGTCCAAAAAATCACATTATGTTTTTTTTACTCGACAAATCCAATTAAAAGGGATAAAATTTTCGAACAAAACAAATGTGATTGGTTCTTATCATTTTTTAAAACTGCTTCAGTGGTTCTCAACCGGTTGCTAAAATAAATTTAAAATGAAACATGAAAAAAATTAAATAAAATTGTAGCCCAGTAAAAATGGAACATTGAGGATTTATCTCGTAAACTGGTTGCGTAAAGATGATGAAAGAGGATTGAACTGGTTTCAAATACGAGTACGTACCCATTCGAGTATGCCTAATTCCAAGTATTGTCTGATTGTAAAGTTCATTTTATACTGGTAAAATTAGGTAAAAAATTTACATTTCAGAAATCAATTCAGTGGTTCCCAACCAGTTTTGATAAACTCATAAAAATTATTTATGAAAAAAAAAACTCAAAATACGTAGAAATTTTAAGACGCCCAAAAAAATTTTTACCCAAATTTTATTTTTAATGCCTACATTGAAAAATTATTCCACAACGTTTGAAACCGGTTCAGTGGTCTGCAAAAAGTTTTCTTGGAATATAGAAAAAGGCATAATACGAAAAAAAAAAATTTCAAGATGACGAAAAAATTATATAGCAAAAAATATGTTAGATTTTTAGCATTCTAAAACTTCTATTCGTCATTTTTTTCCATATCCTTATTTTTAGGGACGAGAACCAAGTTCGATGTCATTGAACCAATTTAAAAAATTGTACCCTCTTTTAGTTAAAAATTTTTGGGGAAAAAACTACATTTTGTGATTTTTCAAGCATCCTGTAGTATTTCGAAAACCCTCATGGTAAATATCTACGAACCTGTATTATCTCAACGAAAAATTAAACCATTAAGGAATCTTTAATTCCACGAAAATCAAACATTAAAATTTATCTCGTAATGTTTTTTACATCGCGAATAGATATACTTATTCTATCATGGCTGGGATTTTTCATCCATACGTAAATTTTTTCCCAATACCTACCACGTATCAATTTACATTACGTAAAAACATACAACGTGATATTCGTTCGACGTACAGTCACGTACCTAGATGTATTACCTATTACCTACGTACGTATATTATTATACCTACACGAGAATGCGAAAGAATTCATACTTCATCGTCGTCTCATCGAAAAGTCGTCTACTTTCGAAATGCAAATATACCATACGCCGGTATCAATTTGAACGACCTTCACCATGAACACGATTCACGATGACCTATTCGCGATTCGCGGACGTATATTATAACAGCAGTGACAACAGGCATCACTTGACGTATAATTTTACACCTCTTCGCCACTTCGAATACGTATTTTGGAAATAATTATTTAATAATTTGTATCCCCACCGCACAGCCCACAAAACCATAAGCCAAATTTTTTCGTAGTCTGGACCAGGTCCAAAAATTATTTCACGATTGATCTATTATGGGTTATCCAAATGAGCCCGGGGCGAAGGGAGGCCGACGTCGTCAAATATAGACAGCTAGATAGGTAGGTACTTACTATCGAGAAAACTTTTCGGTCTTGTCGTCGCGGGTGGATTTTTCTCCTTTACATCCATCCTATGAAACAGAAAAAATGAAAAAGTAATTAAACGAGAGGAATAAATGGCATAAGGTTTGGATGGAATTATTCATAGACAGGAAATATCAATTTGAACCAATAAAATCGTCCAGGTAATTAAACTATACGTTGATATTACTCGTAATAAAAGATTTTAGTCGTACCTATTTATTTTTGATTTTCTAAGTAGGTAGGTACATGAAATAATCTATCTCTACTGGATTTAGATAATTATTGCATCAGTCGTCGAACAATCGAACAACTTCTCTTGAAAAGAATAGGGTTGTCTCAAAAAAATTAGATTTGGTTGAAAATGATATATGTTATAAAATACCGAATAATAAATTCAGCAAAGCAAACCGCAGTCAAAACGGTTGAGTAGAACCCGAGAAAAAAAATTTTAAAATTCCGATTTTTAAACTCGTTCGAAAAACGACCGCTTCGAAGAAATTGGAGCCTGTGACTTAACCCCTCCCCCCCTTCCCCACCGCCACCGCCACATTTCCATGCCTATTCTTCACTGTAGATCAGGGAAAAGTGTAATTCATGCAAATTAAAAATGAAAATATTTCGTATTAGTTTTTTCTTCTCAACTTTCAATTTAACGATTTCGATGAAAAACTGGTTTTAGGGGGTTATTGACCTTTTGCAGTGGTAACCAAATACTTCGAGTGGGGTGAGAGAGAAGCAACTATTAATATTTCGTTCGTTGTATGATTTTATAAAAATAACGTGCTACTTATTAACAATTCGAAAAAAGTAAAAATATGATAAAAATGGTCGAAAATCTCGAAAAAATTATAAAATCATCCTAAAAATTGTCGAAGATTTAAAAAAAAAATGATAAAACTATTATAAAAAATTATGCAAAAATACTGCTAGGTAGTTTAACATCGTAAAAAAATCTGCATTTTTATTAAAAAATTTTCAAGTCAGTGAAAAACATGGTACAAATATTTAAAAATTATTAAAATGTTTAAAATTGCAAAAAAAAATAGTGGAAAAATTTTTCAACAATTATTATGGATTTTTTACAATTTTTCTACGTTTTTAATGATTTTTATGAAAATTTCAACTCGTGTTTTCTTTTTGACAATTTTTGCAATATTTTTACCAATCTTTATGAAAATTTCAACTTTGACAAATTCTACGACCTTTGGCAATTTTTACAATATTTTTAATAATTACGATACAAAAACTCCAATAATTTAACACTTTCGACAATTTTTTTAATTTTTTGTTGATTTGAAAAATATTTTGAATGATTTTTATGATAGTGTTCATAATTTTAAAGACATTTTTATAATATTCATGATTTTTTGACTGTTTCTACTACATTCACAACGGTTTTTACCAAAATTTCAAAAAATTTTACGAGTTTTTAATACTTTTTTAAATATTTTTAAGGACTGTTCCAAAGTTTTATTGGGGTAGGAAGTTGTCAAATAGATGGTGGGTGGTATTCGACAACGAAACAAGAAATGTCCATATTTTTCAAAACCTGCAATGCACCATCCTGACTTGGTTATCAATTGATATCAATGCCCGTAGAGCTATCTCTGTTTGGTGATGGAAGAGAAGGGAGCAAGACTCTCTAAATTAGACATCAATTTTTCAAAATTTTGTACCAAAATTACCGAAATATTAATGTTTGTCATTTTACAATCTTTCGTGCATTTTAAGGTATTTTCAATAAATAGCTATAGAAATTATCAGTTTTGACTGAAATTTTTTTTATGACTATGAAACATTTTGACAAGGCAACTCCCCCCCCCCTCTCCACCACTCGCCACTCTCTAATCGACACCTCCTTGGCCAAATGCATGTACCTGTAATTCTTTCATAAAATTAAAAAAATATCGTTTAACTGGAACAGCTTGAAAAAAAGCAATAAAAAATTACATCGCGTTATATCTTTATTACTTGAAAAGGTTGATAATTCCCGAAAATTCCTCCATTCGGGTCTATTTTACTTCGTACACGTGCAAGTATTAGGTTTCTAAGTATTTCTAGCAGGGTTATTAATCGATACCATCATGAAGGCAAACCTCATGTTTGGGACTTGGGTAAAAAAAAACAAGAATAACTTCGTGTGGTATCCAAAAAAATCGCTAACCTCGTACTTGGTACCTATTACCTACTTCTTAAAAAGGGAACTAATTTTCACAAAAACTAGATATTTCACTATCAGTAGTCACAATAACTAGTTTTTTTTCAAAAATCAATGAAAAGGACGGAGAAGAAATGAAAAGTTAAAAATACTCGTAACATTGAAAAGACGACCTGATGATGACAGGGTTGAGCATAATCAACAAAAAAAAATCGATTCGAATTTAATCAAAACCATAAAACGTTCAAATGATTCGAATCATGAATCAAAACCTCACATCAGTGTTGTTCAAAAAAAAGATTCGAATAGAATCAGAATTAACCATTTTGTTTAATGATTCGAATCAGAATTTTCGAATCACGGATGATTTCGATTCATTTTTTGAATCATGATCTGTATCAAAAATAATCCGAGCGCAACTCCAATTTTTGCTTGAAAAATTACAAAAAGATTCGAATCAAATGAGACGTTCAAATGATTCGAATCACGAATCAAATCCTGACGACAGTGTTGTTCAAAAAAACCTGATTCGAATAGAATCACGAATCAAACATTTTGATTCAAATCATGATCTGAATTAAAAATGTTTCGAATCACTTCCATCAATCCTGTGATGATGATTTCAGCACTCTAACCTGATTTTAAATCCCCCTTCTTTTTTTTACAAAGAATAAAGGTGAGCGCCGAATTTGAAATTATCCAGTAGAACTTGGTCCTCATGGTCTAAACCCCCAGGGGAAAAAAATTAGCTCTAAATTTCACCCCAATCCCTTCTGAGGAGGGGGTGTTATACGTGCTTTCGTTAAAATTTTATATTTTTAGCAATTTTCAACGAATTTTTTCAAACTTGCCGGGATAGTAGACAGATCCAAGGGTGATTTATGGAATTAAAAAAAAAAGCAAGCTCTTTTTCAAAGTCAAATGGGCATTTTAAGCTTTCTAACTGCCATTTTGGTAACCCATTTCAAAAGTGCAATTCTGAAAAAAATATATTGTGTAGGTACCTGGTCTGGACGTGCAACAACGTCATATTTTTTTAGAATTTTATATCGTGGTGTGTCACCTTCGAAAATGCAAAAAACCTATTTTAACATCCCCCCCCCCTATTTTAACCCCCCCCCCCCCCCCTCAACATTAATTGGTAATTTTTGACAGAAAATTTTTTCCTTGCAATATATAATCAATGACACTTGAATACACCATCAACCTGCATTTAAACCAAATTCGTTAATTTTTCCTCTTTTATCCGATTTTCTTTTCAAATACCCGAATGACGTCACTTTGGGAATCCACAACCTCCCCTGAGATGACCAGGAGGCACAAAAATCATATCTGTACTCGTATCAAGTTGATATATATCATAAATTGCAATTTCAGCAAAACCGACAAACTTTAATTTTTTTTCAACTCATTTAACGTAAAATTTTTCAAAGTCAAAAATACTCGATTCGTGAAAAAGAGCAAAAAAAAGTTTCTCGAAGTTTGAAATGTTCATTTGACCTTGAAAAAGTGCTCGAATTAATTTTTTTTAATTCCATAAATTACTTTTGGTGCTGTTTAAGTGTCTATATTATCCCTGCAAGTTTAAAAATTTTCGGTTGAAAACTGCAAAAATATAATTTTTTAACAAAAATCCACGTTTAAACCCCCCTCAGATGAGGTTCGGGGTGAGATATCGAACTTAAAATTTTGTCACGGAGATTTTACACCGTAAGAATTAACTTCCACCGAATATTTTCAAATTTGATGGTCAGGTTCAAATTACCTCCAGCTAATGCTCTTTTGCTTGAAAATGTAAAATAAAGAATTTTGAATCGAGAATAGAAAAAAAATTCGCATTTTGTTCTTCATTTTTATGTGCCTATTTTTCAGTGCTGACGATCATTTCCCCCCCCCCCCCCCCCCCCCCCCCCACTTCCCGCCCTCTGCTACACATCTCTCTTATATTTACGTGAAAAATTACCAAAAATGTACCTTCAATTTGAAATTACCTACAAAAGTTTTTCAATTTACAAAATTCGAGGTGAAAAAAGTAAGAAGGGAAGGTCAACTACCCATTCCAAGCCATTTACCCATTTCTTTTCGATAATTTTTCACAAAATGATACGAAACTGAGGTCAAAATCTGATACATCGTATTTTTTTCCTCAACTTCAATCAAGAGGAAGCCAGAAACATACGACAGGATTTTCAGGTCGACTGAAATAATTTCCAAGTCATCAATCAAGTTGATTTTTGTGAAAATGACGTGGAAAATGTTTCGAAAAGATTATCTAGGGCTAGGTACGTATTCGTAAAATCGTAATGCGTTTTCGATAAGAACTACCTTTTTGACAAGAAAGGAAAGGATCAAAGGAAATTTCATCCCAAATCAACATCACTTTGCTGAACAATAAAAAGGGCTACGGTTTTGTACCTATATTTTCCTAAAGGCGAATTTAATTTCAACATTCTAGCACAAAAATAGAAGATGATGAATGTGAAAAACCCAGCGAATCGATTTCTCAATCGAAATAATGAGTAAGCTAAGATAACAAAAAATTGTTTAACGTATAAAATTTAAAACAAATACGCCAAATCAAAACATGCACGTACGAGTAGGAATAATTCACAGAGGTAAGTTATTAAATAACAGAAAAAACTGAAATTATCAGTATTTTTACCGACGCATTTGTGTAAACATTGCATTATCATTGAGGTTATGGTTACATTGTTATTGGGTTATCACGAACGAAGGTATATTCGATAGGTATATTTTGTATATTTCGAATAAATTATATTGTAGGGAAATGTATACAGAAAATAATAAAAATCGATGAACTCGTTAAACACCGCGAACTGAAGGTAATTTACATGTCTCGTGTATTCGTATTTCGTATATACAAAAGCCCGCGAACTTCACGAACAAACTTCGGTTTCGTAAAAAGGTAAAGGTTTCAACGACGTAATTTTTTCCTTTAAATTCATTCATAAATTCTTAACGAGAAAGCACACAGTCGAAAATCAATACGAACATATGACAATTATTGAGAAACACCAGGGTTGGTTTTCATTAGGACTTTTTTTTTTGGCAATCTCGAAAAAGCATTTGAAAGGTTTCGTGGAAAATTCCATCATTCAAGGTGATTTTAAAAAAATTGTCAAATTTGGAACACTTACTCGATGTAATGTGGTAATTTGTGATTTCAACTCGCGTAATTTAAAACTACATTTGATTACGAAAATTTATTTAAAAGAATTTTTAAAAGTAAAATCAATTCAACGCATGTAGCACTAGGAACATTGCTCGCGTAATTATGAACGGTAACTAAACCAAATGGCAAACGAGCAGAATGACATTATACATATTAGTTACGTTCACACTTCACGTTAAAGAGCATCAAGTGGGATAAAAATGAACGTACATCTTCATAATATTAAGCTTCTCACACGCAGCGAGCAAAGTAACACTAACGCGAGTTAACCGTTGGCAATATTGAACTAAAGGACGTCAAATAGAGACCAGACTTGCGCTTTTCATCAACATCTCTTTAAAGTTCGATTAAAATACATGTAAAGTACGTATACGTGTAACTTACGTAAGTTGGACATTTTAAATTGGTACGAATGTAAGATGTCGTGTTTTTTCAACCCTGATAACGAAAATTGACTAAATTTGCATTTTTTTGTTCGACGTAACAACGTTGTATTCCGATTGAGGATTTTTTATCAGGTGGAAAGTTACTTTGAGAAGGTATGATAGGATTGCTGCTGGGTTATCAAATTTGAGGGAATGAGTTGGATAAATATGTACATCAGATGTGAGAGAATGTCTCAAAAGTTTACCCCATGGTTGACATTTGATCGTAAGATTCTTCGTAGTGAGGGTCCCAACATTGATTCCTAAAATTTCAGTGTAACAGGGTGTTCGAAAATTTCGAAAACCTTTTTCTTTTTTTTTGAGAAATTCGACTAGAAAGAGAACGGCTAGAAGATTTTCATGCAGTGATGAAAATGGTGCACATTAGAGTTGTTTTAATGAATTGTTTATGGAACCAGTGCGTGGTTCCCAAATTTTTATCATGAATCGTCTAAGAAGTAGAATCAGGCTCGGTTTCAGGATTTTCTCTTGATTGGAGGGGGAGGGGGGTATAAGTTGTTCATGATTACATATTTCTGATCAGTTGTCACTTATACATTCAGGGATGAACTGGAGTTGAATTGATAGAGTGGGGCTAAAATTTGAAAGTTTTGACTTTGACAAAAAATTTTCAGATTTTTTCACTTCACATACAATTTTTTGCAATTTTTATTGTTTGAGCCTATGAAATTCTCAAGGCTAGACTGGTCAAAAAAAAGGTTCAAATTACAAGATTTTTCTGCAAACGTAATGATTTTCATGAATCGTGATTCGTGATTTTATATCGAGAAAAATCATGTTTATAAATGATAATTTTGAATAATTTTTCGTAAAATAATTTTCACGCTTTTCAAGAATTCTAGAAATAATATAATTTTGATTTAAAATCATGTTGGGAATAACTTTGCCAATCTTTATTCAAAATGCAAAATTTTCCAGATTTTCCAAGAAAAGAGGTCAACACTTTTGTACGTTTTTCCATTTAATCTTGATGCATATTTTTTACTTAATTTTTCATTAAAACGACTGTTTTTGGCAAGATGGAGGGGGTGGATTATACCCCCATCATCTCTCTAAAACCGACCTTGATTGGAAAACTTCTCGTTCATAACATTTTCAGAAATATTATAACTTTTTTAAAAGATTTTTTGAAGAGTGATTGGAAATAAAATGAACCAGTTTCAGAAACATAAGATTTGAAGATATGGAATTCAAAACTCATTTCTAACCTAACTCTATCCTCAGATCTACCCCCTACCATCCTTCCCCGAGCTTTATTGCAAGGCAAAATTTTCAAGAGTTATTGGCGACAATTTTAGAACCACTGAACAGGTTTTGAAAATATATGTTTCAAAGAAACTGTAAGTAATCGCTTTTGCTTTTCCTTTGAAATTTGAAAGGGTGGAGGGGAAGGAGGGTGAGGAGAAGGGAGGAATAGTCCGCAAAAGACTACAAAACAACGTAATAGATGCAAAGGTAATTCCACTGGGTTTATGTTTACCAATTTTCCCTTCCTAAAATAACAGAATTTTGAATGGAATTCAAATTTTTTTTTAATTCCAAAAACTTGGAAAAATTGATGGATAAATTTTGAAAAAGGGTGAAAATCGCAAGATGAAAAATTCTAAAATAAAAATACAAAACGCAAAAAATTTTGAAAAAATTGATAATTTCATTTCTTACAAAAAATGAAACATTTTTACTCATTAAAAAAATTTGGGGAATTGAAAAAACCAGGAGCATAAATTAAAAATTCGTACTTACCAAAAATTAAAAAAATAACAAAAAATTGAAAAAATGAAAAAATTTTACAAAATTTAATTACAATTAATAAATGAAGAGGGATGGAAAAAATTAAAATTTTTCCCAAAAAAACACGTTTTTAAAAAAAAATTGAGTATTTTTTCTAAATACTCATACTCAATTATGCAAAAATCAAAACGTAGATCAATTTGTAATTTTCAAACAAACTGAAAAATTTGATTACTGAATACAAAAATTAACAAATAAAGGCCATAAAAATCTGATAATGCATTAAAAAATTGAAAAATTTGAAATATTACAAAAATGAAAAAGTACAAGCAAAATAATTCTAAAAATAAATAAAATTTCACGTCAGACGAAAAATGAAAAATTTTGAGACTCAAGAAAACTTGGAACACAAGTTGTAAATTCTCTATCAAAAATTTTAGAAATTGTAAAATAATTTAAAACGTAATGGGAAAATAGAGGGAGAGTGAAAAAATAAGCAAACGATGATGATAGAAAATATCAAACAGAAAACATTTAAAAAAATTTTTATTTTCATCAATGAAAAATTGAAGCGTAAATTTAAAATACTCAAAATTATTTAAAAAAATTATTTTGGATCTATACTGAAAATTTTTGACAAAGGTAACAAGCAACCATAAAAAACTTGATACGCATTGTGATTAAATAATTTTTTTAATTGAAAAAATTGAAGAAGTGAAAATTTCAAAAAAGAAAAAAAAATTATGACTTTCAATTTTTTGGAAGAAATTAAAAGAAACATTGAAACTCTTTTTTCCAAAATACGAGTGCCTTATTATTAGGCAACCAAAAATATTTTTCACATATCATATTCATCAGTTTGTTATTAGCTGTTAAGAAAGTTACATTTTCACAACAGGTAAATTGACTGAAAAAGCGATGAAATTTAAGCTTTTGAATGATTTTGTCTGCAAAATTTTTCGTATTCGTTTCGCTCGAGTTCAATAATTTTCCTTATTTTAATTTTTTAAAAAGGCATTTTTTTTAAATTTCACTTGAAATCACTTTTTTTGCCAAGACCTGCCACCATTTTAAATTTTTACCCTCTTTTTGCTCAAACTTCAATTTTTCAGCTGGACTATGAAAAAACACATATTTTTAAATGTCAAGACAAATATTTCAACGAAAAAAAAATACAATTTTCAGGTTGCTCTACTCATTAGGTATTAAAAAAATTGAAGGATTTCTTGGGTAAACAGATTTGAAGAAAAACCTTTTCTAAAATAAAAAATTAAAATTAAAAAAATTGATTTTTTTAATTTTAATAGTTAAAAGTTGAAAAAAAAAAATGACCACATAGGTATTTCAAAACTAACGAAAAAATTCGCGAAAATTTGTCATGTTTCCCTTCATTTTTCCCATGTTTGGGTTAAAATGAAAATTGTCTTCATTTTTTGTACTTCTAAAAAAATGTTTACGAATATTTTTGGGGCAAACAAAATTAGGTAGGTAAACAGTCATTCGTTTTTTTAGGCTTGTTCAATGAAAAATGGCTAAAAAATGGGATAAGTAGATCATTTCCTTTGCTTGCATGGGGTGAAAGAAGGCGAGGTGGTTAAACGTCGAGTCATTCCTGTTGATCTTTTTTTCAGCGAGTGTAATTAACATCCGTTTCGACCACTTCAAATCAATTTTTTTTCAAAATTTCGAAACTTTTTTTTTTAATTTGAAAATTTTTACTCCAATTGAATGAATTGTGCGAGCAAATTTCTCTCGAAAAAAAACACTTTTTTTGTCATTTTTTGAACAACTTGTAAACAAGCCTCTGAAAACCTCCAACCAATTATATTTCCGTACATATTTAAATCGATGACGTTTCTGACTGTGTATTGTATACAAATACGTATTATGTACTTCAGGTCATCATCGAAATAGGTATCGGTTCAATAGATACCTCCGACACGAAGAACTGATATTTTCACAGTTCATAGTCTAAAAGAACAACAAAAATACATTGGTAATGAGATAACCATCGACGTAATTGATCATTTAGCTTATTTACTCGTTGAAATAGCTCGACTACATAATCACCCTGCAAGATAATTGCACAAATACTACAAACGATTGAATTGAATCTATTCACCAGACAGACACAGGAGCACTTACCTCGTCGCAAACGCCGGACGACTTTATAATACTCGTACATGGAAAATGAATCGATAACGTGTTCAACACATTTCAGCCTATGCCCAGCGGAAGAAGGTAATCTCGTCGTTGTGTGGACAAACACTCTTTTATGAAAGGGTTTCACTCTTCCGCAATTTAGAACGATGGCCAGACGAACTAGGTCAATAAACTGTACCAATCAGTCTATCGAAGCTTATTTTACATAGAAACAGTCGCGAGGTTATTCTGTGGCTTTTTTTCCAAACATTACATACTCGTATTGAACAAACGTGTGCAGAGTACCTTTTCAAAATGTATCCGCTTCTTTCATCGTACATAAATTACGGCGGCGATGCTCGAATGATATTTTAATTTCAAATAACACTAACACTAACATCACCGAAACAATAGATATAAATAAAGTTCGTATTCCTTATGACAATACATTATAAAGAACTTTGATATCAATTTTACATTGAATTTAGATTCGTATTTCGCGATAAGACCATAAAATGTAATTGAAATTTTGAAAAACTTACGATCATTTACGATAATAAAGTATGTAAACAAACACTCGAACTTTGATAACAACTTCGACATACCATTGGTGTAAATTTTTCAACCTTAAGGATATTACTGGCCAACCATAAATTATAATTCTTATCATTTTTAATATAATAATTCGGTTGACACTTTTATTTTTAAATACTTCTACTCGCTATTAATTACGACTGCAACAATGAATTGAAATTTATACTTCGACCGAAAGTACGAAGACAAATTTTAAGTACGTACTTGAAGTTTAAAATTTTATTAAAACTTAATTTAGTTGGTTTTTTTAATTTTTCCACGCATCGTTTCGATGGAATAATTAAATTTTTATTGCGCAATTTGTTTATTGTTTCCTTAGAAGTTGAACACCGACGAACTTTGATCTACCGAAAGAATTTGAAAAATAAATACTTTTGTATGACAGTTGCTTAACTATCATTCGACACGTTTTAAAATACATTTCACGTGATAAATCAAATAAATGTAAATGTTGTTGAATGGTTAAGAAACTAATGTAGACATTTAGTTACAATTCTTATCAATTGATAAACACCTAATTAATAAATTTCCAACATTTCACACCAATGGAAGGAGTTTATGGATCTATTTTAGTCGATGGAATATTTTTCAATGATGAATTTTAAAAAGACTGTAAATTTAATCATACTCTTTCTCATTAACCACCAAGGATAATACTGGAATTTGACTTATTACACGTGATACTCACTTATAGATATAAAAACACATCCAATAAAGATTATCTTTTATTTCGTATAAAAAAATACATAATATGTTTTACTATCTCAAGTGTTGGTAATAAAAGCTCAGTTTTTTTCCAAAATACTAACACAATAAATGAAAAAAATACACTAAATTAAGACAGGTAACCTAATGAGAATTTAAAGTTATGCTCTCTAACGTTTTGAAAAAAGGAAAAAATGTCGACTATCTAAAATAAATACTGTAACGATTTTCAAATAGGAAGTAAAAATAACTGGATCATATACGTATTACGAGTATAAACACGTAAAAAAAAGGTACTTAATTACGAAAAAACTTATAGTCTCTTATTGCAAATCGGCGTTGAGAAATCATCAAAGCGTACTAAGCTTACTACAACTCGAACACGGTAGAAAATTTATAAAAATATTATTGTTCGACTATAATTTATTGGAATTGGAACTGGTTCTTAATTTATTAATTTCTGCACAACGTTTGCATTTCAAGCAAAGTAACGTCTAGTTTTCTCTGGTGCAAATTTAGACTTCTATGCTCCTGTAACAAAAAAAAAAAATCAACATTAATACAGAATTGGTCATTTAAAGTGGAGAATATCTTAATTCATACCTCAGCATTTTTCATAGCGCAATAACTCTCATCTTCATCTTGGCATTCGGTAATGCAATTAATATCAGGTTGGGATGGAGCTTCGCAACTTTTATGTTTTTGAATTTTACTGCGAAATTAGGTCGAATAGAAGATAAATGATATTATAGAGGCTACCTACTTAGAAAATATTTCATACAAATCTAAAAATATATTCAAGTTTTCTTACACGGTGTATCGTATTTGCTGACTCGTACATGCGGTATTTTCACTTTCATTTTCATTGTTCAATTCACCACTGATAAAAGGAGAAAAATTACATGGAATTACGTGGTACGTTAATGATATTATCGAGTATTATCGAATATTGCGAATGTTTTGACAATAAAAATATTTTAATTACTTGGTTTTTATCAAATTAAGCTGATGGTCTTTGATTTTATTCAACAATGCCATCGACGGTGACGTTAATTTTACTTGCAGTACCTGTTCATTGGTTAAAAATAAGTATCACGGGTGAGTATCATCTGATAAGGTTTGAGATAATAATTGTATTATTCAATTTACCGGAAGAGAAATAGCCCTCATTTCACGCAGGTCAATACTTCGGAAGAAATCACTTATTAATAGTTCTTCTACGGATGGAATACGTTTCTTAGGATTTTTAAATACGAATTCGAGTATTTCAACGACCTGTTGCGAAAGAAAAAAGTGCATTACTTTGAATGTAAGTTCATGGGTCATTGTTTAATATGTCGATTCGATTTCGATTTGGCTTTGATAAGACGTTTTGTGTTTTTTTTTTTTGGCATTGTCTAAATCAAAACTTAAGTAAGGCCGAAAGGGTTAAGAATATCATTTTATAAAATTTGTACAAAAACTGGAAGAGAACGGAAAATGTGCTCAATGACTGTATCGAAAAAAGAGTACAATGACCACCCCTCCCCTGCAGTATGGATGCTTTCAATCATGAAATAAATATCATATTTGAACTCGGAGCACGAAAAATTCTTGAAATCGATATGTATGAAGGATTCTTATCATTTTTGGATTTTTTACCCCCTCCCTCACCCTCAGAAACGAAGATTACATTTCTAACCAAATTAAAGCTTATGAAGAAGAATTTTATAGATGGTCAAAATCAGTTTCAAATTTTAAAAAATATTGGAAATGCTGAGGTAAAATAAACATTTATAGATCGAGGGGATGGGGGCTACAAAGGTGGAAATTTTGAAAATTGATAAAATATCGTCATGTATATCGATCACGGGCGTCGCTGACGGGGGGGACGGGGGGACGTGTCCCCCCCAATATTTGGTCAAAAAAA
>FIZU01045815.1:0-10048 GCA_900064475.1 Pseudococcus longispinus
CACAAATTGAGTTCATAATAATGGTAGGTTAATATGGGAAATTTTTCTAAATTTCAATAAAATTGAAAAAAAAAATGTAAATTTTTTGCGTTTATTCCAACATTGTATTAGCTATTGGGGTTTTCTGATGAACTAACCCAAAACTCTTTTTCATGAAAAAAAAACTAGAATGAATTCTCCTTCGAATGGCGCAAACCGCAACCCTCTACCTATCATTGTAACATTTTTATGACAAATCTAAAATAATGAACAAGATTTCAAAAAAAAATTCGAATGAGCCTAACTTTGCCCTTTCAATTCCAAGGGTAGGCAAACATATCGTCTTGGGCTCAGGATGGGTTGCCTACTTACCTGTTGGAAGGTGGTCGCTTTCAACTGGGACACCCCGTATATCAAAATTTCAATACGCGATATCTTCGGAGGGGGGGTGTAAAATTCTAAAATTTTCTCAGATTGTGACTTGTGGAAATTTTTTCAAAAAAATGGGGAAAAAATTTCTCAATTTTTTTGTGCTTTGAAATTCTTAAAAAATTGAAAAATAAAATTGAGGGGGGGTGATGGGGCTGAATTTTTTTTCAAAATTTTGTAATACACTTAGGTGTAACATACATTTTTTTCGAGGCCCAAAAACGACAGGAATATTCTTTAAAAAATTCAAAACTGAAAAAAAACTACTTATTTTATACTTGAGGGGGAAAATTTTTTGAATTTTTTTCGGGATCCAACCTCCTAGCTTGATGTCACTCTATGAGAGAATGACTAAGAAAAATTTTTAGATCGATCGATTCATATTAACTTGCCCCTCAACAACCATTTGAAAATTGAACATAACTAGCGCGAGCTCGGGAATTGCCACGCGTTGTAGTGGAGTAATCCTGAGCTCGGGCTCGTTGTGTTCAATTTTCAAAATGGTTGTTAGGAGGCGGGTTAATATGAATCTATCGGGTTAAAAATTTTTCTGTATCGTTTTCTCATAAAGTGACATCAGACTAGGGGGTTGCGTCCTGAAAAAAATTCAAAAATTTTTCCCCCTCAAGTATAAAATGAGTAGTTTTTTTTTCATTTTGAATTTTTTAAAAGAATGTTCCCGTCGTTTTTGGGCCTCGAAAAAAATATATGTTATGCTTAAGTTCATTACAAAATTTTGAAAAAAATTCAGCCATCTTACTCCCCCCTGTCCTCCCCTTGCCAATTTTTTTTAATTTTTAAAAAAATTTTAAAGTGCAAAAAAATTGAGAAATTTTTTTCGATTTTTTTTTAAATTTTTACAAGTGTACCCACAATCTGTGAAAATTTTATAATTTTTCACCCACCCCCTCCGAAGATACCGCGTATTAAAATTTTGATATATAGTGGCCAGGGGGTGATAATTCGGAAATGAGTGATGGTGGGGGGTCCAAAATTTCGGTGATGAGTTTTTACATCAGGGGTAACATTTAGGATCACTTTCGAGGAAATTTAAGGTCAAAGACCGATTTCACTATATTTTATCAGGGAAGACCCTTCACTTGTGCTATTTGATTCAGTTTAAATTTGATAATCTTGTAGGAATAGTCATCGAATTACTTACCTGTTATTAATATTGATATTTATTTTACAGATGGATTTTGTTGAGCCTCGGCGACTGAATCTGTTACGTTTTGAAGGACTCTAGACACGAGTTTGAAAGAGTTTGAAGAACTTCTTGCGTTAGGGTGTTTTTTTTTTCATTATGTACCTTGATCCTGAAATTTCGACTAGTGAGTACTTCCGCAATTTTGTAAATCTCATTTCGTGTTGGGTTTGCTTAGTATGACTCGCAATAACAGATGGTATAACGAACTTACCTGCCTACATATTTACGTAGGTATAATAATTAATAATCCATCAATTATGCAAACTCGACATTTATTGCACAATTTTCCTGAGTTTCCATTACTCATTCAGATATTAGTGAGGATGCTGCCCAAAAATCAGTTGGCATATAAATTGCATAACAAAACCACCCAATATTCAGTAATAATTTCACCTGTTTTCCGATATGTTGTTCATACTTTTCATTTTCGCTGCAGGGGCGTATTCCACATTAGGCTTTGGTAGGTACATACCTATTAGTACCATTTTTATTATTTTACATATGATTTTAGTATTCTGAAATGTTTTATTATTTTTTAGACATAAATCATCTTGAGGATTATCTGCAGCCTTTGGATGTCGGTAGGAATCTAACTTACGATAATTTAATCGATAATGATAAACTTTGCGCCAGAGATTGCACCAAATATCCTGAATCTCGTATTTGTTATTTTAAATTGGTAGCCGAACAATATCACGCGATGGGACCGTAAGTGTAAAAATCTGAGTTATTTCTCAGATTATGCATCGTGTCAAATAATCGATCGATAATATGTTTTTCATTCATAGAGCCTGTAAGAATTGTCCTTTGAATCGAGAAGACTGTTTTAGTCCACAATGTGTCATTGCTGATGGAATCGAACGAACTGTTTTGACATTCAATAGATTACTGGACGCACCGCAGATTAATGTAAGCAAATATTAATTTCTCAGTTACCATTATGATTTCTTTTGATTGAGTAATTTTATACCTACATTTTTAGGTTTGTTACGGTGATCGAATTATTGTCGATGTGCATAATAAAATGCCAGCCAGAGAGCTCTCGATTCACTGGCATGGAGAACTGCAGCAAAAATCTCCTTGGATGGATGGAGTTCCTTACGTCACACAGTGTCCTATTGCTGCTAATAGCTGGTTTAGATACGATTTTTTCGCCGCCACACCTGGGTCTCATTTTTATCATTCCCATTCTGGTGCGAATTAAATAAGTAATCTTGTAATACGATTTATTACTCCATCAATAATATTAATTGATATTGATTTGTATAGGACTTCAGTTATTCGAAGGGTTATCTGGAGTATTCGTCGTACGTACAAGCGAACAAGTTGATCCTTTGAGAAACCAGTATGATTACGATTTATTTTCCCATACCATTCATATTCAAGATTGGATGCATGTAATGATGGATGATAAATTCCCCGGATTTAATAGAAACAAAACAATGATTACAGTCAAACCTGACACTTATTTGATTAATGGAATGGGTGGATATATGGTGAGCATTTCTATTATAAAAGAAAAACTGGACAAGTCTGAAAAAATCATGATAATTTGTTACCATTTTGAGTAGAATCCGGTAACTTTTCAATGGACCGGTACACCATTCGCAGAATTTAACGTCAAGCCAAATAAAAGATACAGATTTCGTATAATTTCGGTTACGTCGACTACGTGTTCGTTTCAATTTACTATCGAAGGTCATGGTATGACTTTGATCGCCACAGATGGATACCCTATTAAACCTAAAGTGGTTCGAACGCTGTACATGAGCGGAGGTACGTGCTGCATAATTTAATTTGATTTCTGAATCAATCTTATCTGCAATTTTATCCATACGATCAACATAATTTGTCTGTGATGTATTTTCAGGTGATGTATATGATGTTGTGATCGCCACCGATCAAATACCTCGACCGTACTGGATGCGAGTTCAAGGAGTAGCAGGACATTGCACTCCAGCATTTCAACAAGCGGTTTTAAAATACGAAGGCAGCTCGCAAATCTTACCATCTACGCAAAACACCGAAGCTCTGTTCAATTCGCTATCTTACATACCTGTTAGTATTTCCGAATGTCCAAAGTTTCCTGGTTTCAAGCATTTTCAATAATTTTTTCAATTTTTATGAATGGGTCGGAAAATGTCTTTGATTTGAGCCAGACCCAGTTCTGCGATTTTCTCCTCAGGGGTGATCTAAGTTATATTATATGATTTCATATTTTTTTATTTAGTTTTACTCGCATTCAGAGACAAACTGAAGTTGGCTTGATGGGGGGGGGGGGGGGGCTAAAATTTAAAATTTTTCACCTGATAGAATTTTTTCGGATTTTTCGACTCTACATGCATTTTTTAATAATTTTTCCACTCAAAATCAGACACGGTGAAAATTATTCACCAAAAAAGCTATGAAATCATTTAAATCACGATCTAAATCATTGGGATGAGCTCAAACTGTCAGAATGAGGAGAATATAAGAATTATCTGAAGCTCCGACCTTCTCAGTTACGTACACTAGTCAAAAATAGAATCAAATTTCAAGATTTTTTTTAATAAAAATGACCGCGTTAAGGATGAAAAATGGTAGAAAATATTGGACAGGAATATAAAAAAATTCATATGAACTTGAGAAGTGTAGGTACCTACCTAGAATCAATTTTCGAATGCCCAAAATTATTAAGTTACCTATTTTGAACGAGTTTATCAACATTTTGGAAACTGATTTTTTTGAAACCGATATATTCTACGAAGGGGGGAGGGGGAATTTTACAATTACGTTTTTTGCACCACAAAATGTTGTTTGGGTGGATGACTTTTCGGACTTGGAAAATTTCAGATGGTAAAAGTGGGTCAAATATTGAAAAAATTGCAGAAATTTTTCAAGTCCGTTAAGTTGAAATTTTCTAAATCCAAAAATTAATTTGAGTTTTCAAAAATTTTCTATGTCCAAGAAAGACTGGCAAAACGCCTGAAAGTCAGCGTAATATCTGAAATTATCAAAATCCGATATGTCTGTCAGACAAAATATTGGAAAGTTACCCTCATTTCTAAAATTTTCTCAATTCAAAAAGTCAAAATTATTGGTCTGATAAAATATCTGAAAGCCAGCATTAAGAAGTCAATGGAAATCTGAAAATTTTTCTTAGTTCAAAAAATTCGGACAAAATGTCTAAAAGTCATCGTCAGGGAATTTCGTGGCGGTTTTTACGGACACGAAAAATGGACAAAAAATTTGGGCAGAAAAAATGGACACAATTTTAGATGAATTTCATGGTTTTCAGGAATTTTGAATATGATTTCTTAATTTTGATTTAAAATAATTTTGGGAATGATTTAGCACATCTCTGCTAAAAATGCAAAATTTCCCATTTTTGGGCTTGAAATTGATATACCTTCAATAGAAAGTCCATTATTTAAAAAATTTTTGCAATTGAGGGAGTGAACGTCTCTTCTCTATCACCTAAAATTAATCTCAGAATTTTTTCAACGCCCCCGAACTTCAAAGTTTAACATGAGATTTACATAAGAATTTTACGCTGAACACTTCATTTCTGAAAAACGCCATTTTAAAATAAACTCACAGTATCGACATCGATTATATTAAAAGTAGATGAAATTCCAAACATTTTCACGTAAAAAAATTTTCCTAGTTAAAAATTGAACTTTTAGCAGGGGTTCAAAAAATATGGAATTTTTAAAATGATATGATTTATTTTTTCTATACGTGGAATGTTCTTTTTTTCAACATTTTTCATTATTTTCTTCTTTTTTTTAATCTTTAATTCAAAATTGATTTTTTGGCAGGGGTTCGGAAAATGTGGAATTTTCTAAAATAATGCATTTTCCAAAATTTGTTGACATTAATTTTTTTAATCATTTTTTTCGCACTTTCTAGTTTAGAAAAATTCAAATTGAAAATTAATTTTGGCAGGGATGCGAAAAATGTGGAATTTTCTAAAATAATGCTTTTTGCAAAATTTGTTGACATTAATTTTTTTAATCATTTTTTTCGCACTTTCTAGTTTAGAAAAATTCAAATTGAAAATTAATTTTGGCAGGGATGCGAAAAATACGGAATTTTTCAAGTTAACTTTTTTTAAATTTGTCGATAGTTAATTTTTTATTATTTCTTCTGAACAATTCAAAATTTAACACTCATTTTCCGGCACTTTTTTTTTTAGAGCGGGGGGCATTAGTTTTTCAATGTTCCTGCACGCAGCGAAAAACAGAATCAACTTTAAAAATTCCGTATTTTGGGCACCCCTGCCAAAATCAATTTTCAGCTTGATTTTTTTTCATCAAGAAAGTGTGAAAAAAATGATTAAGAAAATTAATGTCAGCAAATTTTAGAAAATGCATTATTTTAGAAAATCCCACATTTTTTGAACCCCTGCCAAAAATTCAATTCTGAAGTTTGGATAACAAAAAAGTAAATAAAATAATGAAACATGTTGAAAAAAAGAACATTCCATCTTTAGAAAAAATAAATCAAATCATTTTAAAAATTCTATATTTTTCGAACCCCTGCCAAAAATTCAATTTTTAACTTGAAGAGATCTAGAGCGTTCACTTACCCAATTTCAAATTTGTTTAAAATAACGGACATACTAACCTTCAATTCTAAAACCATCCTTGCTCTTGAGCTTTTCTGCTATTACGAATTTCTCGAAATTACTAAATTAAATCTAATCTTGAGAACTATAATATCATTTCAGGAACTGAATAACGTTCGAAAAACCTGCCACCAAAATGATGATAATTTATGCTTAGATGAATTGAATTCATTGTACAGAGCTCCAGAAAAATTACTGGAGAAACCTTATAAAAGGTACATCATTCATATTGGTGCACATAAATTTACTCCTGAAGAGTTATATTTGACTAACACCTATCACAAGCATTATCTTAAGTAATCGTTATTTATTTCTCGTCCGAATTTAAAGGCTGAGCACATCAATATCACGAGCATCTTTGCATTGTTTTAGTTCCAGAATCAGGACCTGGTGTGACTCCTTTAGGAGGAATGTTCGCAGACGCATTGAACAATAAAACTAATATCTTTCCTCCTTTCGCATTGTTGGGTGAACCAAATAATCCATTGATTGATAAACTGAAATGCCCGGAGACCTGCGATCCGTGGTGCGAATGCATGAATTTCATCAAATTACCTTATAATGAGGTCTTTGAGATGGTTTTCATCGATGGTCAGTTACATTTACCAAGTTGGCATTTTACAGGACAATTTTCCGATGGATTTTAATTCAAACGATTTGTTGTAGATTTATCCGGCCCTTTGTTAATGATGGATCATCCTTTCCACATACATGGTCATCACTTCAACGTTATGAAACTTGGCACAAAAGACGATTTAAACAAGCCCGATGCTTTCGATATCAATCCAGAGAATAAATATCCTCTTATTAAAGATACTCTACCTATTCCAGCTGCTGGTTATGCTGTAATTAGATTCATTGCAGACAATCCTGGTAAGTTGCCAGGAAATTTATCTTAAATTACCTACTTTATCGTTAGAATCAAGAAAGTCGTATTTATCGAATATTATATTTTCACCTAGGATTTTGGAGTCTTCATTGTCATTTCCAAAATCACAACAGGGTGGGGATGGTAATCATTTTACAAGTAGGGGAACCCAATGAAATGCTACAAATCCCTGCTGACTGGCCCAAGTGTGGGAATTACCTGCCCCAGTTCATTAATATTGGTTTGTGATCTGTATACCGAATAAAATACATCGGATGTTGCATTTGTGGAATTATTTACATATTTTTTTCATCAATTTGAAATACGTGGTGTGTTGGAGCCAATGTTTGATTTAGTTTGATGAATCCTCAACATCACAAATGTGTTTGTCTGGTATCCAAATGAGATGAATTCGTCAAGTGAGCATATGCAGCGAACTCTTCTCAAAAATACAGATGTCCTCGGAATTATGAATAGTAATTAGCAAATACGAGTCTACTCGAATAAATAAAAATCCAACAATTGTGCAAACTCAACAAATTGTTAATCAGTATTCGATGATTAATTGCGTCACATCGAATGCAATCATTATTCATCAGTTATAATCGAAAATGTATTTTGATAAGTTGTTTGCGGTGATTGTATTCGCTGCAGGGAGTCATTTTATGTTCGCTGATGGTAGGTATCGATACCTACATATTTCTAATTACGATAATTTTCCTAATAAGTTGAAATATTTTATAGCTAGAAAATGGCCGGACGATTATCTACAGCCGTTGGATGTTGGGATGAATCTCACTTACGATGGTTTAATCGACGATGATAAACTTTGCTCTAGAGATTGTACCAAGTACCCTCATCCTCGTATTTGTTATTATAAATTTGTAGCTGAGCAATATCACGCGATGGGACCGTAAGTATGGATGAAATTTGCTGGATAATTTTTAAGAGCTTTTATTACTGATATTTCTATTTTTTTTTCATCCTTAGGGCTTGTAAAAATTGTCCTTTGGATCGAGAAGACTGTTTTAGTCCACAATGTGTCATAGCAGATGGTATCGAACGAACTGTTTTGACTTTCAATAGGTTACTCGATGGTCCAGCCATCAATGTAGGTACCTACTAGGTAAATCATTGACCGTTCTTTGGATAAATTCGGATCCAGTGATCTAATAATTTTTTTCATGTATTCAGGTGTGCTACGGTGATCGTGTGATTGTCGATGTGCACAACAAAATGCCAGGCAGAGAGGTGACAATTCATTGGCATGGCATATTACAGCGAAAATTTCCCTGGATGGATGGAGTTCCTTATATAACTCAATGTCCCATTGCTGATAATAACTGGTTTAGATATAATTTCTTTGCTACGACTCCAGGAACTCATTTTTATCATTCACATTCTGGTAAAAAAAAATTACATTCCTAATTCAGTTTCAATCAGATCCAAAATAATTGATAATATATATATGATTTGGTAGGACTCCAGTTATTCGAAGGCTTATCCGGAGTATTTATTGTACGTACCACTGACATCGAAAATCCTCTAAGAGATCAGTACGATTACGATTTATTCTCTCATACCATTCATATTCAAGATTGGATGCATGTAATGATGGATGATAAATTCCCTGGATATAATAGAAACAAAACGATGATCACGGTCAAACCTGATTCTTATTTGATCAATGGAATGGGTGGATACATGGTAAACCCACGTAAATGATATTGAAAGTAGCTGTAATTAATATGAATACTTTTGTAACTCTGCTGGGATTTTTTCCTTCTTAGAATCCAGTTACGTTACAATGGACCGGTACACCATTTGCAGAATTTCACGTAAAACCCAATAAAAGATACAGATTTCGTATTATTTCAGTGGCGTCGTCCACTTGTTCGCATTTATTCACCATCGAAGGTCATGGTATGACATTGATAGCCACCGATGGATACCCAATTCAGCCCAAACAAGTCAGAACGCTTTATATGGCAGGAGGTACCGCACTTATGTTTCATTGTAGAATTCATTTTCCATATTTATACGTTAATTAATCAATTTTGATCATTTTTAGGAGACGTATACGACGTCGTAATCGCCACCGATCAAATCCCTCGACCGTACTGGATACGAGTCCAAGGAGTTGCAGGAAATTGCGTTGTCGCATTTCAACAAGCAGTTTTGCAATACGAAGGCGATTTGAAAAATAGGTTGCCATTGACAATGAATTCGGATGATTTATTCAATTCATTACCCTCCTTGCCAGTTGGTATTTCCAGAAATTGATTATTTTTATGTATATTTTTCAATTCAAATTACTTCAGAGATATTTTGGCTTCTATTGTGTTACGATTTTGGTCAATTTTTTTTTCAAAATTTGCTCAATGCAGAATTTTTGTGTCTTTTGACGTAATTTTGAAAAAAATACCATCTACCTAGTCATTTTTCAAATTTTTAATGAATCAAAAAGTTGGATGATCAATTTGGCTACACAGTCTGGCGGTGGAAATGCTGCTGGAAAAATAATTGGTGATTTTACCAGTATTTTTTGTGCTGATCACGAAAAAAAATATGAAAAAACCCCGTCACACCAGGCTTCATCTCAAAACTAAATTTTTTTGAGAAAATTTGTCCATTTTTCAACATTTTAAACTCAAAAAAACGATCTTTCGGATAAACTGAGGTTCCTACGAAAAAAAACGAATAAAAACAAAATTGTAGAGATAAAATATCGTTCCCCTATTGAGCAATTAGTCTTTTCCTAGGGGACTTAGTTTTCGAGATATCTATGATGAAAAATCAAAATTTAAACTCAAGTTTTAGAAAAAATATCTCGAAAATTAAGACACTTGGGAAAAAACTAACGCTCACAGAAACATAATGTCTAAAAGTTAGCATTGTCTGTGAAAATTTTCCAAGTTCAAAAATTCAGTTGAAATCTGGAAAATTTTCCAAGCCC
>FIZU01045825.1:0-13988 GCA_900064475.1 Pseudococcus longispinus
GCAACTCAAAACAAAAAGCAAAACCCTCTTGCAATGAGCGAATAGCTCATAGCTTGTTTTAATTGCAATTATAAAAAAAATTAGAAGGGGTGAAATTGAAAATTTTGTACATCATATCTTTTTTTCAAGGGTGGATAGTTGATTACATTTTTTTTTTAAATTCATAGCATATCTCACACAGGAAAATGAAAGTAGATATTTATGATTTGATCTTTTTTTTGTGAGAAATTTTAATTTTCACTGGTAGAAGTAACCTCATGCAGTAATTAAAATTCTGTCCTCGGGATGCAATGAAAATTTTTTAACTCAATCCATCAGATTTCTTCTGGGCACAAAAGGGTTGAAGCTTAGAACGAGATAAAAGTTAGAATTTGAATTAAAAATTTTTTCAAAATTTGAAAAAAATTTGAGATAGTTTATTTTAATATGAGTGCTGTAGTTAAATGATCATATTTTTCGTCTTACGAGACCACGTTTGCCAATTTTTCGGGTTCAACTTCTTTTCAGGGGTTCTAATAATATCTTCAGCTAAGATTTTATGATGCTTTCATCAACTATTTCAGAAATTATCGAATATATGTCGAAAAATACACGAATTTTTTCTTCTCTGCGTTCGCATTATTCAATATATTAACAGAAATGATTCTAAAATATTTCGATGCATCCTTTTCCCCACTCACCTGTTCCATAAACTCACCTCAAAACTCGAATTTCACTAGAATAAAAATATTACGAAATGAAATTACAGTCAGTGATTGAGATTAATCGACGATTTATTGTTCATAATAAGAAAGGCTGCTAACGCGATGATGGATTTTTTCGCATCTTAAATATTACCCGAACTTATTCTCCACCGGTGAACTTCCACTCATTCGCAAACTACGGTACAGGGGCAGTTACTCAGGAAATATTGGATTAAGCGGCGCGTAATGAATGATTAAACACACAGCCTACGAAAATTTCTGAACACCGAACAAGTTTTATGCCCGGTGAACAAAATTACCTTACCTTGGTGTACATCAGCGCTGCGCGGCGTCTGCTGCTGATAAAATACACAGAGGAATATTTGAAGAGAGCAAACTTTAACATCTTGATAATTTATAATCGTTCATTTACATTCGTGCGAGTTGTGAAAATTAGACACTGCGTTTTGTGGTATACACGACACGCGTTTGGTATTTCCAACCTTACAGACTCGCAGAGCTAACTCATCGACTAGTTGGAGTCATGAAATATCCAACCTTTGAGCGATTTCTTGGAAAAGAACGCCTTTTTTGTACGAACCGTGACACGAGAAGGTACCACGATCAAGTTCACGTGGTAGTGTTTAAATAGCCACCAGAAATATGTAAAAGATTAAGATTTAAACGGCACGATTGTCGGATTGAACTCGAATCGGGGTAAAGAAAGCGATTATTTTATCAATGGGTTTAACGATGGTCACGAATCGAATTTAGGTTTTTTTTTCAAACGTATTTTAAATAAGAGTTGGTATCGAGTTAATTCTGTCGATGTTTTTTTTGTTTCGGAGAATTATTTTTATCGGAGGAGTTGAAGGTAATTTAATTCGGATGAATTATAAATTTTCAATTCGATCGAAACGACTACTGCTTGGTGAAGAATGTAATTATCCATTTGATACAGATACGTGTGTAGGTTTTTCCACAGGAAATATTGATGAAGGAAGTTGGGGTGAGAGGGATGATTTTATTCCAGACATTTTTTCGTCCTCGATTACCTTGTAATTAATTATCGAAAACTAGTATTTCTTTCAAGACTAACGCAACAAAACCTTATTCACTTTGACTGTTTCGCATATCTACATTTCAACTTGTGAAATAATTATCACTTTACAAAAATCACACCCGATATAAATCTAATTAGAGGTATGGCATACGAAGGTGAATAAATGTGCAACATTGTAACATGTTTAGTCAGTTTTTATGATTTTATGACGAAGATTAGTAAGGTTATAATTTTTTGTTGCTCTGGTATTTCTATTTTTTTAATGCATAGTTTGGGTTATGTGTGTATTTTGAGAAATCAAAACAAATGAGCTGCTTGACGTTTAATGCGTCGTGTTTTTTATATTCTCGCATTACTTTGGTGCTGGTACGAGTACAACAAATACACGTCGTCGTGGTCGGATTTCTTGTTAACTTTTTGACAGAAGTTTGGCCTGCACTTATCGAATTTATATGAAAATACCTCGTTACATTGAATTTTTAATTTACTTACCGCTTATTTTTAATCGTAATCGTACTCGTGTTTGATTGACAAGTTGTTTGCTATGTGGGTGCGGCGTTACGCGACGTTGTGGTAAAGTGAGATGGATTTTTAATGAATATTTTGTGTTTCGGTTTGATATTCAGGTGTTATAGTGGTTAATGGAGTTAGGTTGGAGGGAGGGGTGATGGAAAATACGTTTTTTGATTTGGAGTGAATTAGAATACAGTAAAAAATTGGCAGCAAAAATTAATACAGCAAGAGAGAAACAAAATGATGGAAAATATAGAAAAATTATAGATTTTTTGACATTTTTTTTTCTATCAAAAATTCGTGCGAAGTGAAAATTTGACGTGAAAGTATACTTTCGAGCAAACCATGGTTCTTCTCGTGTTCTCTCATTTTCAAACGCTCCATGCCCTTGTACTTATTGAATGCAGTAGTTGACTAAATGGTGTGTTCGTTTGGGATTTTAACCCTTTTGCGCCCTTGAAAGATCTGATGATGAAATTTGAAAATTTCTTTGCATCACGAGGACAGAATTCTAGTAAGTGCGTGAGGTTGTTTTCATCAGTGTAAATTAAAATTTCACACAGAAAATAGGATAAAATCATAATTATCTATTTTCATTTTCCTGTTTGAGATTTGCTACTATTTAATTGAAAAAAAAAATGCACTCAACTATTCACCATTAAAAATTAAAGAAATGTAGTGAACAATTTTCATTCACATCCTGCTCCAGTTTTTTTATGATTGCAATTTAAGAAAAAAACGAGCTGAAATGTTTGTAATTAAGATATTTCAGAGCCTTAAATAACCCAAAATTAAAAATTTTCATTATTTTATAAAATAAAGAACAAAATGAAGAGATTATGAGAGGATTTTCCATTTACAGTGAAAATTCGCACAGGAAATATGCTTTCAAAATTTTTCGGACATTCAGCAACAATTTTTGGAAAAATTATGTAGCATCATAGTTGAAGAAATAGGTTAAATTCCATAAAATTCTACTTCATAAATTATTTAGTAAATATCTTTAAGGAAAAATTTTCTTTCAAAACATTTTTTGAAGAATAGCAACATGAAATGTCAGTACAATTTGGCTCTACAGCAATTTTTGAAAAAATCTTACACCTTAATCAAAATTTTCATCTTTGATTCTTGTGTTCTGATCAAATAAAGGTGAAAATTTTTCTTCTGTTGCTTACAAGGAGCTTTCAGAGTATAGTGGGTCGAAAAATTCCCACCCTTTCTTTGAAAGACATTGGTCAATCATGAAAGCTGGTTTCCTATGCGAATTTTCAGTTCAAATAAAAAATTCTCTTATAATTTCTTCATTTTGTAGTTTTTATTTTGAAAATTTTCAATTTTGAGTCATTCGAATCCAGCTTGTCTACCAGGTACAAAAATTACGAAAAAACGAAAAAAAGGACAAAATTTGGCCAAAAAGAGCGAAATTTTGATGAAACTAATTAAATTTTGAAGTTTTTTTTCAATAATACCCTATTCCCTGAATTGGAATTCAAATTGAAAAATTTTGAAATTTGAGCTAAGAATGATTTTTTTTGCAAAAATTTTCGCCCTCGCTCCGCTCGAGTTCAATAATTTAATTTCTCTTCCACAAAACAATAGATACGTATTTTTCAAAATTCTGCAGAAAATCGAATTTTTTAACACCAAATCTGCCATTTTTTGGATCAATTAACTCAGTGGTTTGTGGAGCCCGAACGGGTCTGGAGCTGGACCCCCTTAACGACAGATATGTTGGAAAAAATGATGAAATTTCGGCTTATGAATGTCTTTTTTTGAAAATCTACATGCCAAAGGCGACCTTTTTGAGCTAGTTTGGATGAGTTGAGGTGCATCCTTCAAGAATTTAAATGTCAAAAAAGTACAAAATTACAGTTTTCTCCTCCTGATTGCTGTAGGGCGCAGATTTTTTAGTACGTTTATGCATTTTTGGATTATCAATCGACTAATTTTATTTTGAACGTTTTTTGAGTTTTTTGCTTCCCTGTTCCTTTTTATACAAAATTCTGAAGAAGATCCAAAAAATACATGCAATGAATGGGGGAGGGGTGCTATACATTCATGTTTGTAGCGTTTCAAAGTGTTACGAATTTTTTCCTTTAGCTTTTTTAAACGTTACATTTAGTTTTCGTTATCTAACGGTTACCTTTCGATTCGTTTCCATCAATTGTTTGACTTCTTGAGAGTGTGGTTTCAGTTTCGGTTATGTTACGGTTATGTTTTTGTTACTTTATAATTCGGTTCTCATTTCCATCATTTTTGATCCTCGTTACGTTACGGTTTTATTTTGATTTTGTTGAATTTTGGTTTTCATTACGTTTCAGTTCCATTCCGATAACTTTACATTTTCAGTCATGGTACAAATATATACTTTTATGTAACGTTTCAATTTCGTTTCCCTTATGTTAAGGTTTTCGTTAGATCGTGGTTTCATTCCAAAAACGTATCATTATCTGATACGTTTCGGTTACGTATGTTTCGTTTCCATTTCAATGTCCTTTTGTTTTCGGTTAGGTTAAATTTGAATTTTTGATTTGTTATGATTCTGTTTCCGTTATGTTATGGTTCCAGTCTTACAACCGTATACGTTTGGTTATGTTATTTCGTTTTTATTGGGTTATGATTCGGTTTCCGTTATGTTTTGTTTCTAGTAGCGATGTGGTTACAGTTACATTTCTATTCTGTTACGTTACGGTTCCGTTCTTATAACCGTATACAGTTTGTTACGTTATATTTTTGGGTTTTATTACGTCATGATTCGGGTTCCGTTATGGTTTGGTTTCAGTTATGTTACATTTTGAGTTAAATCACAGTTATAGTTATATTGCGTTATGTTTCCTTTACGTTACGTTTCTGTTTCCATGTAGTTTTGCTTTCAGTTATGTTAATGTTGAATTTAGAATTCGTAATGATTCTGTTTTCGTTTCGTTACGGTTCTGTTCTTATAACCGTATACGTTTGGTTATAATATGTTTGAGTTTTATTGCGTTACGATTCGGTTTTCGTCATGTTTTGGTTTCAGTTACGTTATAGTTCAATTCTTGTATCGTTACATTTTGGGTTATCTTACTGTTACGTTTATATGACGTCATCGATGTGGTTTTTGTTAGGTTATGGGTTGGTTTCCGTTACGTTACGGTTTCGTTTCCACTACGTTATCTCTAATTCTACTCTTTCTGTTCTTCCAAATTGAAAAATTAAATTTCAATGCGGAAGCTACTTCAAAATACTAAATTATTTTTTCCATGTAAATGAACAAATCCACTTGGTAAAATTGGGTCTTACGACGTGATTTGCATTCACGCTCGTATCATTCCGAATGACACGTTCTACAGACTCGGGGTGGTTTTCTACGTCGTTCTTCGTATAACATAAAAACGTCGTATAGATACGTGTACGCAATGTCATATAGCCATTCAACTTTAACACCTTTTTGTAATTTCATTTTATTGGAGCGCTGTATTTGGCAAACAGCTCGTATACGCCATATCGTATATAATATGTTTACTTTTCATCATATTTCATACTCGGCACTTGATACGTAAGTGTAAGTATATAAGAAATCTGTATATATAGGGTATTCGGCCACCGGGGGCAAAACAGTAGTCGACGTTTATAATAGTCACGGTGAACTTTCATTTTCGTCGTAGTGGAGTTGATTCATTGATTCGTTCGAATCTCCTGAGAGAGACGGACGCGAAGTAGTGTTCGGGGACTGGTGTTGGGAATTGGGATATGGGGTGTGATGTGTACCTTATACGTACGTATAGGTAGCTAGGTACATACTACGTAGCCATACGTATGTATAGGTATTTGTATACGTTCGGACAAAAAAACTTCGACGAAATAAAAAACAACAGGAAAAAAATGCAAACGAAGGGTTCCGTTTTTTTTTCACTCGTCCATCTGGCAGATGACCCGAAAAAAAAAACACTGGATTGAAAACGAAAGTAGTCCTCGGCGTATTTCACGCGTATAAATGGCGAGTCAAACAGTCTCGAGGCGAAATGTGAAAAAAGAAGTCAACAGTCGACGTAAATCAACTCGAATTTCAAATGCTAAGTGGTTGCTGGTTCGCATTTGCGCACCCTGCCTGGCGTATTCTAGTCTGTTTCGTGTGATGAACGATGCTGATGCTGCGAAGGATGAAGGGATCGACGAGGGTGAGGGAATTCATCGGATGTAGATTCGTTTATGGGTGAAATGAGCTCTCGAGGGAATTTATTAGTGAAAAACCTTAATTCTGGAGATTGTGGGACTTGGTTGAGTAGGGGTTGGGTACGTGTCGATGCCAACTCGGTACACGGTTATTAGTCGTGCGTTTTGCGACACGAACGCATTATAAGCCGATAATTATCGAGACGATGTCGTCGTTTATTTTGGGAAAGTGTTTATTTACGTTGACACCGCGAATGTATTCATTAAGCACGTGATTTATTCGCTAGTTTAATCTTTTCGATTTAAGCTGTTTGGAAATTTTAAATATAGTACAAAGAATACTGTATCAGCGTTAAATTCTACTCGGAACGTGAGGGGGCTTCGTCGTCGATTCGATTTTTAGGACGAGACGACGAAAGAGGTGTGTGCGACGTGACACGGTCATTATTTGGCAAATTGTCAACGAATCGAACGATTTTCACGGTCTTCTGAAAATACTTATATAAGGTTTCGAATTCGCAATGTATCTTCGGCGGTAATTAATGGACGGTTATGTACGTCGTTGCGATATTACACAAGACGATCGAGAGTGTGCTGTTGGAAAAAAATAGCATATCGGTAGCGGTGGCATCGAACCAATGAAAAGAACGTGCACGCGAATCGCAGTCGCCCGAAGAATTAAGCATGCAAAAATGTCGTTACCATTTCAACCTGTTCGCGTGTATGAATAATTTGCATAGAATTTAATGGCTCGGGCTGGGTCGAGTGCTGTATACCTACAAAGGTGGTATATGCGATATGACGACCTATAGTAAGCCGAAGCCTGAAAACTCGATGTTGTCGCGAGACGAAAGATTAACGATTTTTCGTCTCGCGTCGTCGAAAGTGACGAAAAACGAGGTAGCTTTTTCGAGAACGTTTGATAAAAAAAATTTGAAACCGGGCAGATTAAAGCTCTCGAATTAGCGTTAATATCGAATTTCATTTCTACACCGATAATATAATCAGATTTCGTACCATGGAAAGAATTTTCCACTTGTTTGAATGCGCTGATTATTTGTGCAGAAGCAGCGCCACTTTGGAAGCCGATTTAAATTAAGCATCTGTGTGTCCCAACGAAGAAGAGATTTTTTGCGCATCGTGCTCTTCTTTTGCTCTGCAGACACTATTACGCTTAATCGCTTTTCATACTTATTCCGAAAAATTAATCTTTCCGCCGAAATAATTTCTTCTTTAACGAACGACTTTATGTTCTCACCCTGCACGAACGCCCTATCGTCGCAGCTCGCTTCGCTTCGCTTTTCGTGTACTAGGTTATTATATTATTTTTTGTTCCTTTTGCCACGCCGGATCGCTGATATCGCTTAATATAGAGAACAATGTGTTGTACGTTGTTTCCCTTATTGTAAACCGCGCATTTACGTGTAAGAATAAACGCCGAATGCTACGTGTGCGAAGTTGAGAAAAGTACACGTATGGAGCGTTTCTCGTATACCTAGTCGAGCTTTTCACCAATTTAAATTTCCTCCCTGTGCGCTGTATACTGTTGTAAACAGATTAAAGAGAAAAATTACGTGCTATTAAGTGGAAACGGAATCAGCTTTGTTGCATTGGGCCATACAGCGTTGGCAGGGGGAGTAATTTAATACGGAGTAAGGGTTCAAAGGGTTGCAGCCTGAGGATGTATGAAGAATTACTCTTAAATGTTTTTTCGGCGTAAATAACGAATTGTTTGTGTGTTTAGTACGAACTTGTGTACCTATGGTATGTGTGAAATACGAGTATAGAAGAGAAAGAAGTGGTTGTATTTTTTGGTCGAATTTTAATACCCCTTGGCGGATTTTTTTGAAAAAATTTTCGGGTACTTGGAAAAATTTTTGTTGGCAGGTTTAAATATATACGTTACCGGCATCTTATTAGTAACTTTTTGTTATTATTGTCTCCAAAAGTTACTTAAAGATACTTTTTTCAGGAATTTCAAGTTGAAAAAATTGAAAAATTCGTAGTCAATTTAAAAAAAAATGTGTGATTTTTTGCGTGTTGATGTAAGGTTATCATAACTAGTCTTTTTGAAAGGTTATAGCAGGATTAATCGTCAAAATTTTTGAGATTTTTTTAAAAATTATTTTAAAATTGTGAAAATGGCCAAAAAACTATGAAAACCTTGAGAATTCTGTCGCAATTTTTTGAACTTTCATAATAATCAGTAAAAAGTTCGTCAAAATGGTCAAAAAATCATTAATATAGTTCAAAGTGTCGTTGAAATTATCGAAATTTCCATAAGAATCAATAAAAATGTAGTCAAAATTGCTTAAATTTTCATAAAAATTTATGAAAATCTCGTCAAAGTTGTCAAAAAATCATGAAAATTATCAAAAGTGATGTTGAAATTATCAAAATTTTCGTAAAAATCAGTAAAAATATGATAGAAATGTGAATAAGTCATTAATATCGTCCAAAATGTCGTTGAAATTGTTGAAATTTTCATTAAAATCAATAAAAATGACGTTAAAATTGCAATAATTTTCACCAATCGACTTAGATTGTTATAAAAAAAAACGTTGCAACTTGCAATATTCACAAATTTTTATAAAAATCAGTAAAAATTTTGGAAAATGTAAAAAATTCTAGCAGATTTACCGCAAAATTTTCTCTCTGACACGCGTACCAAAATTCAACAATAAGTAGATATATAAGTCTAATGGCTGTCAAAATGTCCAAAAGCCATTGAATCAAAGCGCATAGTCTGATAAAATGTGTGAAAGTCAGCATTATATTAATTTTTTTTTTCAAACCAAAACCATTTTCGCATTTTTGCATTTCTCGCACGAATGAAACATTTTTCATGAAAATTTATAAGGACCAAAATTGTAACCCGTAAAATTTTCTTTCTGACATTGCATTCGAATTTTCGATTCTGTAAAATGTCTAAACACCATTGAATCAAAGCCCAAATTCTGAAATATTTTTCATATACTTTCATTTTTCGTGAAAATTTATAAGGACCAAAATTGTAGCCCGTAAAATTTCCTTTCCGACATACGTACTCAGATTTTCGATTCGACGAATATTTTCAGAGTTATTTTCGAAAAACCCGTTTTTGCGAATCACCGAATTTTTCGAAAAAAAATCTGGAAATGGAAAATTGATCAAATATGCTTTAAAAAACTTAAAAATAGTGAAATATTCTCTAAAAACGCAAAATATTCCCTAAAAATGCCTAAAACGTGCTGTTATATGCGCTCAAAGGTAAAATATGCGAAAATATGCTGTAACGAATTTGTTTCATTTTAGTAGAAATTTTCTGAAACGTAAAGATAACTTGAAAATTCCCTATCTAGTATTCAACAGAAAAACATGTAATAGCATGAAAATCCGAGCCCTGCTGAGAACATTCGCGGACAAACTTCGCCGATTACATAATACCGAATTTTTCTGAAAATTCGGTTAAAAATGTAAATCTGGTGAAAATCGAGGAATTGAATTTCTGAATTTTGGTGGACATCGTGCTAATGATTCTATTCTTGACGGAAAATAAAGATTGAAGGGTCAGTTCTCAATATGAACTACTTACTTGAAAAGTTTACATTTTGTTTACAAACTTGGTGGAGTTTATTTCGAATGAATTTTTAATTATGTGGCAAGGAATTATTTAGGTCGTGTTCAGTTCGCAAAATTATAGGTACTTTCTTTAATATTTCAAATGGCAGTAAACATAAATTTAGATGACAAACAAATTCGATAAATTTTTGAAAAATTACCGATTATTGAGTAATTAAATGTGGGCAAAATGTCTCATTTTATTGAATAAGTTACTTTTATAAAGCTCCTTTTCTTCAAAAAATAAACAGCAGCTTGAATAATTTAGTGAAGTACGAGAAAAAGGAAAATTTTCAAAATATCGATTCGAATCTTTCACGAATGAAAAAATCTGATTGGCCAAATGTTTTGTTTGTATCTTAAATAAAGGTAATATTTTTCCAAAGTGAACATGGCTCTGGTGTAATCAAGTGAAACTTATGAATTTCGGTTTTTTTCGCTGTTGTATTATCTACTGTTGATTTTTTAAAAAGATTTGGCCATTTTTTTGCTATTTCAAAATTTTTGCAAAAGTTGCTGGTTTCGTTTTTTTCTTTTTCTTCGTTCCGGTTAAAATTATTTGTTTTTGTTTCACTTCCGGTATTTTTGTTTAAATCGCGATTCTATGGAATCAATGATTTTATCGATACTTTTTTTTTATTTTCTCCTTTTTTGTTGTATAAGCAATTTTTTCCACTTTCAATAAGTATCTAAAAGGTGAAAGGTATAATAGGAGTTGGATTTTGTTTTTTACGTTATTTTTTCTCAAATTATCCTCGTGTCATGAAAATAATGAATTGAATTTTTTGCTGTCTATCTCATATTTTTTTGAATCTATTAGCTTATCTAGATATGTAATTTAATTACTTATTATTACCCCGTCGATATCTAAAAATAATCCACGTTTTTGTATTATTTTTTGGTTAGCTACAGGAGTGCAGAAATGTGAAATATAGAACGATATTAATGAGCAAAGCGATAAAAATATACTTTCTCGGTAATCGTGTAATCCGTAACAAATTAAAATAAATTAATAACTACATAATGTTCTTTAACCCTTCGATACATCGCTGTTTAATCATATCTTCGGTCATGTCTCGAATACAACGTATGTATAAATTGCATCCGACGACGACGTAATCTAGGTGCCATACTTATATCTCATTAAAGTCTACTTTGAATGCAGCTCGTGATATTAATAATAGAATAATACGACGTATTGTATAGGTATAGGTATCTGGTCTCAGAGGCAAATAGATATCAAATAAAAGATGAATGTGGCTACGTACGAAATAAAATACTCGATTAGTTTCGCGGGATCTTTGTTGTTATCAAGCAGCAAATTCTGCTGGGTAGAATTTGGCATATGAAGCTGCGATAGGTTGGTGAGACCTTTGGGCAATGGCAATGGCGGTCAGCGGGACGGTTGCTTTCACAAAATTTCCATTATTTAACCGCCAGCATCCGTTCACCTTTAAAACCGCAACATTTAATTCATTTCAGCAGCGAGCATCACTTCGACAAGAAATTGTGGGCTGCTAGAGTAATGATAATGGCTGAGCCAGAATTTTAACAGTAGTAAATTCGTCTTCGGCTTTGAGGCTTTGCAAATGTTGGGAAAAGCTCGACTTTGTGTAGATATAGGAGGAATAGGTGTATGGTATGAACCGTGGAAGATATATATTTATACGTCGTCGACCGAGAACATACATAATATGCTTGTATTTGTTTTCCGAATACCTATTGTTGTTGTTGTTGTTGCGAAATGTGCGTATGTACCTGAGAAAATGTTATTTGCGGTGTGTTCGGTTGGTTGTGTTTTCTTTCTGTGTACGTATTGTCGTCGTCGTAAGCTGCAGCTATATGGCTGTTTGTCTCTTTCAAAGTGGGACGAAACCTTCGGCGGATTATAAACGATGTACGTAGGTAAAGCTGCGGAAAGGAAAATAATTAACGATTTAATTGTACCGTGTGTGAAATGACGAATCAACGCTTTTTACTCGCTCGTTAAATACCATTTACTCGGGTTTTATCGACGCTGGTACGAGTGAGGAGTTATGGAATGAATAAGACGAATGGTCAAGGGGAGAATGGCGTGTTTACTTGTTATGAAAACGCTTTCAGAGAAGGTGACGATTGATGCGAAATCCGAAAAATCAACAAAATATTGGTCGATGTAATTGGGGCCTTTGTCGTCACCCTAACCTAAGGCTTTTATGTGGACGAGGGTATATAAAGTTGGTTTGAAATAAAACTTCGCGAGGAAATATGTCTATGAGAAAAAACCCTCCTTCGTACGTACATTTATATTGATAAGATTACAACAAATAGGGCGTATAAACGGAGGGCTAAAAGAAAATAAAATCTAAATTTAATACCATCAATTCGTCGACTAAGAAAACACGCGTAAACCTATAATAAAATTGAAAATACTAAAAGAGAATGCTACGGATTTTGCAAATTTATACGTCGTAAATGGCATCAAAATAGTGGCGAAAGTTCCTTGCTAGAGTTTACTCTGCAAATGTGTGTTATTTTCATCGTTCTTGAAGTCGTGGCGTTTTTCTGTCGTGATGATTTTTTTTCCGGTTGTTTTGGTTTTAAGTAAATACGAGGTCTTTGGTGAGTGAATATCCGCCCCTCATCCTAAATTTGAATACACCCGAGTAACATGGAAAAAAACTTAAGTTGGTGGAGTGACAATCTGTAAATTTTTACCAAAGGAAATATTAAAATCCCTGTGGTGGCCCTGATTTTGATTTTCAAGTTTTGAATTCTACTTTTCAAAGTTGTTTGTTTAGTTTTTATGTGAAAATAATTCCCATGTTTTCTTCGCTAGATCGAGAGTAGGCGTGTGAAGCGTTCGAGTTCTCAATATCGAAAAAGAGTTTCTCCTTGCTAGAAAAAAGAGAAAATCGAAATTTTGTTTTTTTAAATGAAATAACAAAATTTTGATTCTCTCGTATTTCTCATGGAAGAAAAAAGGGATGAAATCTGGCGGGGATACAATGTTGATGAAAAAAACAACACGGAGTTGCTATAAAAAATTTTCAATTTCCAATTTTTTTTTTGAATTTTTAGTCAATTTGAGAACATTTGATTTTTCACGAAGGAAAATTAAATTTTTTTAGAGAAAATCTGTTACGGGAGTCTGAATCGAGTAATTGGAATGAATAGCATTGAAGTGTTGAAAATTTGACAATTTATTATTCGCCATTTTTTTAAACTGTAATTTTAGGTCCATAGAAGGGATGGGCAAGATCCTTTACGAAAAAGATTCAAAAGATTCAGATCCGTTATTTGAATCTAAGATCCTTTTGAAAACGATCTGAAGTATGTGGATAATCATAAAATGGCAAAAAAGTTCGCGCGAGAGAATTAAGAAATATATTGAAGAAATCACATTTAACACGAACACAATTCACAAAATTACATAAACACATATAGAAGCGACGTTTGGACAGTCGACGACGATCTTAATGAAGGTAATGATGTGAAGGCAAAAAACCGATTTTCTTGTTTTCCCCAAAAATAACTAAAAATTGGGTATTTTCAGATAATAATTGGAGGTCCTTTTTGAACTTTGATTTTGAAATTAATAGCATATTCGAATTCTACGAGGTCTGTTTGTATAAAATCGATCCCGAGAAAGTGAAAATAAGATTGAGAATCCCCCCCTCTCAGATGAGAAGTAGAGGGTGACTCCCATCTCAAAATTTTTTGTTTTATGTCGACGCCAGTCTTACCAATTTCACGTTTCCATAATTCATGAACACTTTATTGCAGCTCACCAATTCACTAAAATGCAGGGCTGGCAAGCCAGCCGAAAGCTGAAAGCCGAACGATTTTTTCCGGATTAAGCCGAAAGCCGATTACGTTCGGCTTTTAATCGGCTTTTTCAGCTTTCAATCGTTTTAGCATAGGATATGCTTTTGCTCTCGGGAGTGATCTCGTGGAAAATTCCGTCACGAAGTTCCGTCACGAAAAATCGTCAC